>JAJJMA010126017.1:0-13599 GCA_023529015.1 Papaver nudicaule | reverse complement strand
CTCACAGTATTCGTGGGATCAAACACTGGTTATGACACAAGGCCACGCTACACAAGAATACGATCTCAATCGCTATTATCACTACTAAAGTAGTCGACTATATTTCGAAAGAATAGAGAAAGTAGAATAGAAGAATATCCATAAAGTCATAACTCCTACTAACCTTTTATCGATGAAGAATAATTGATGTCTTCTTTGTCTTCACAGTCTTCGTCTTCAAGGTCTCTACTACTTTGTCTATCTCCTACAACCTTTTATCCATAAAGTCATAACTCCTACTAACCTTTTATCCATAAAGTCATAACTCCTACTAACCTTTTCCGAAATCTAAAATCTAGTAGGCTAAATCAAGAATTGAGTTTTGACACCTAAAACTGACAACTAGCTTGACATACCAACGCTAGTGGGTTTGACCGGACAATGCCCTAACAGAATCGTTCGGTGTTAATAGCATAGTCGACCGATTGTTCTTCGTCTTCATCTTCTCCTAAAGAATAATCCCCAAAATCGTTAGATGTATGTTAGTTCTCGTCGATTAATCGACGATTCTAAAAAAATCTAATGATTAATTATGTATAACGACGATGTCTAGAAATCTAAATGAGGGACCAAATCCCAAAGACTTTAATCCAGGAATCCATGTACCATTGGTTATCAAGAAACGTCGTCTTCAACACCGAAATCCAAAAAAATGAGTGAATTTGAAGTTGTAGCTCTTAAAGCTAAACTAGACCATATGATTAGAACTATGTCCATTAGATTTTTAGTTGAATTTTAGTTGATTTTGCACTCCAAATCGAAGATTGAAAACCCAACTGTTCGTAAACTTTACCCAGAATCGTTCGGTGTTAATATCATAGTCCACCGATTGTTGTTTTTCTTAATCTTCTTCAGAAGAATAATCCCCAAAATCGTTAGATGTCTGTTAGTTCTTGTTGATTAATCGACGATTCTAAAAAAAATCTCACGATTATTTTTTTATAACGACGATGTCTAGAAACCTAAATGAGGGACCAAATCCCAGAGACTTTAATCCCTATACCATCGGTTTATCAAGAAACGTCGTCTTTAACGCCGAAATCCAAAAAAGTGAGTGAATTTGAAGTTGTAGCTCTAAAAGCTAAACTCAAACAAGACCATATGCAAGAATCAAGTATGTAAACAAACTTTGTTTCTTTGAAAAATGTTTGAAAGGAGTGAGAGGGTCAAGTCAACTCAGAGAGGCGATACTCAAGCGATTTTTTTCTGGTGGTGCAAATTTTTTAGGGTTGGGTTTTCTTTCGTTTTCGCCGCCATCTGAGGTATGGCGGCCTCTGTTCTGCCACTATTATCCACCTCTCAGGGTGTAGATGGCTCAGGCATGAGAGGATCTACTAGTTTCTTTGATTCTCAGTCTGTAGACTTGGTTAATGAAGGTTGTAGAAGTTTTGAAAGTTTTCCTAGGGTTTGGTCTTCTTTTTTCACCCGTAAGAATGAATCTTCTCCTGCTGCTTCTATGAAGTTTAAATCCTCTTCTTCTCGTAATGGTGATAAAGTTATCGTTATTGAGGCAAAGTATAAAAGATGTGAGAAATTGGTCATTGGGGTTTTTGTAGGGAAGAGGGCTTATTACCCTGTTGTGAAATCTGCTGTCGAAAGAGCTTGAAAAACCAAAGGTAATTTCAAACTTAATTTACATGGTGATTCAGTTTTTATCTTTGATTTTGATGAGGATGAAGATAAGATTGCTGCTCTTGAACGGGGTTTTGTTTATCTCGAATAGATTGTTTATTGTTCAGCCTTGACACCCTGATATTGAAGAAGAGATTGCTGAGTTGAAATTTGTTCCAGTCTGGCTAAACATGAGGAAGGTTCCTTTGTTTATGTGGGATAATGAAGGTCTTAGTGAGATTGCTAGTTATCTTGGAAGACCTATCATGATGGATGAACCTACCCTTAATAAAACTAGAATGAGTTATGCTCGTGTTTGTGTTGAAATGGATGTTAGTAGTGAGTTTCCTACTTCTATTCCTTTAATCATTGGTGATAAAAGAATGAATGTGGAGGTGGAGTATTCATGGAAACCACTTGTATGCTCCCAATGTGTTGTTTTTGGTCATACTCCAAATTATTGTACTAAGCTTAAGGAGGAAAAGGCTCTTGCTGCTGCTGCAGTCATTGTGGTTGAAAAACAGAAGGCTTCTGAAGTTTGGATGGTTAAGCATCCTAAGAAGACTAACACTAGTAAGAGATCCAGAGACCCGTGTGAAGATGAAGGAGTGGTTATGAGTGCCAGTGACTCTGAGACTGTGGATGGTATGTGTGATGGTAAAGGTGATGATCCTCTCATGTTAGCTAGAGAAGATTTGCCAACGAGTAATAAGTTTGATGTTCTTAATTCTGAAAATCCAGATAGAATTTTAAAGGATATTATTACTCAAAGCAAATGGAAGTGATAGTTCAGGTAAGTCAAATGGTAAGTCTAGTTTGAAGCATGATGTAACTACTAGTGGTTCTGCTATAAATCATTTTTTGAAGGCCGGTGCTCCTTTGTCTAGCTCTGCTGGACTTCGTACTAAAGCTACTGACCCTAAAAAGGTCAGTAGAGTGAAGAAACCCATATCCTTATTTCCCATGATGTTTAAAACAACATTATGGAATGTGAGAGGTCTTAATGATCCTCTCAAGCAAGTAGAAGTAGCTAATCTTTTTAGAGAAAATAAATTGTCCATTTTGGGTATACTTGAAACTCATGTTCAAGAGAAAAATAAGGACAAAATTAGAAATAGAATAAATAAAGGATGGCAGTTTGTGGATAATTATAATCTTAATGCTTCGGGTCGAATTTGGATTGGTTGGGATCCGAAAGAGGTGTCTGTCATTGTTCTTCATTCTTCTTCTCAAGCAATTTTTCTTGATGTCTCAACCTCTGCAAAATTAAACTTTGTTCTTCCTTTTGTTTATGCTTTTAATGATCCTGGAGATAGAATTGCTTTATGGAATGATCTAATTGCCTTTGCAAATTTTAACAATAGACCATGGATGGACTTAGGGGATTTTAATTATTTCTTATTTGCTCATGAGAAGGTTGGTGGTGCTGAAGTTACCCCTAGTCAGATGTCTGAGTTTCATAATTGTATTAATGAAACTAGTTTGTTTGATTTACATTATTCTGGATGCATCTTTACTTGGTGGAATCAACAATATGGTAATGACATAATAGGTACCAAGTTAGATAGAATCCTTGTGAACATGGAGTGGATTAACATTTTTGAGGACTCTAAAGCTGATTTTCTTACTCAAGGTGTGTGAGACCACTCCCCTGCTATTGCTACTATTTTTGAGAAGAGGAAGCATGGCCCCCTCCCTTTAGGTTCTATAATTACATTAATGAAGAACCAAATTTTCTTCATTTGGTTAGAAACTATTGGCAGCATAAAGTGCAAGGTAATCCTATGTTTGTTCTTCTTTCTAAGCTCAGAAGACTTAAACAGATTCTTATCAAGTGGAAAAAAGATAGATTTTCAGTTTATGGCTGCTAAGGTTCTTGAAGCTAAGAAGCAAATGCAACATTATCAATCTCAAGTGCAGCATAAACCTTTTTGTCCCCAGTTGGCAAAAGAGGAGAGAGCTTCAGTTGTTAAATATGCCACCCTTGTTAAGTATGAAGAATCTATGTTAAAACAGCAGTCCAGAGTTAAATGGTTGGATCTTGGGGATTCAAATACTTCTTTTTTCTTTGATTCTTTGAAGGAGAGGAGATCCAAAAATAACATTTTATATCCTACCTCCCTATTTGGTTGTACTCTTAATGATGATGCCTCTATTGCCAGTGAATGCATTGAGTTTTATTCTTCTCTTTTTGATGAAGATGGTTCTATTTCAAATGATCACAATCTTATAGATTCTTTCACTTTCAAGTCTATTGTGGATACTGATTCTTCTGCTAAGCTTGTTAAGGAGGTATCTAGAGATGAAATTGTGTTGGCTCTCTCTACTATTGGGTTAGATAAAGCCCCTGGTCCTGATGGCTTCTCCATCCATTTCTTTAAAGTGTTTTGGTCTATTATTGAGGATGATTTTGTGGCTGCCATCCAGAATTTCTTCAAGAAGTCCAGAATGCTCAAGAAGATTAATAGCACTTTCCTCACCCTTGTTGCTAAATGTGACAACCCTTCCATAGTTAATGACTTCAGACCCATTGCCTGCTGCAATGTGATCTACAAGTGTATTACCAAGATCATTTCTCTTAAAATGAAGGGGATCCTTCAAGATTTAGTTAGTGCAAACCAATCTAGTACATTTCTGGGAGATCAATACAAGACAATATTTTGGTGTCCCATGAAGTGGTCTGGAATTATCATAGAGTTACAGGCACACCTAGATGTTCTCTTAAAATTGACCTGAAGAAAGCTTATGATACTGTCAGCTGGAAGGCAGTATTATCCACTATGAAGAAGATGGGGTTTCCAGATAAGTTCATGAAATGGATTTTCTTGTGTATGTCTACATAGTATTCAATTCTTATAAATGGATCCCCTTATGGTTTTTTTGGTGCCAAGAGAGGTTTGAGACTAGGTTGCCCCTTATCCCCTTATCTTTTTGTTATTGTTATGGAAATTTTGAACAACCTTCTTCATGTTCAGGTCAAGAACAAGCATTATGGTTTTCATCCAACGTGTTCTCTTACTAAGCTAACTCATCTATGCCATGCTGATGATGTTCTTGTTTTCTTTAAGGGAACACATGCTGCTGCTTATGTTCTTAAAGATGCTCTTCACAATTTTAGTAGCTGCACTGGGCTTGAAGTGAACAAACAAAAGACTGCCTTCTATTCTTCTTTTGTGGATCAAGCTACTCTCACTGATATTGTATCTTGTCTGGATTGCTCTACTGGCTCCCTCCCAGTCAGGTATCTTGGTGTTCCTCTCCTTTCCACCAGGTTTTCTTATGATGATTGTACTCCTTTGATCTCTGGGGTTAGAACAAGAGTTAAATCTTGGAAGGCTAAGAAGCTTACTTATGCTGGTAGAGTTAAGCTCATTAAGGCTGCTGTCTTTGGTAAAGTTTATTATTGGCTCTCTTGTTTTATTCTCCCTCAAGGTGCTATCACTGAGCTCAACACCATTTTCAGTAGATTTTTTTGGTCTGGTTCTGAGCTTGGAAACAAACATACTCCTATTAAATTGAGCTATGTGTGTTGTCCTGACACTGAAGGTGGCCTAGGTATCAGGGACTTAGCCACTGTAAACACTGCTTTCAATCTGAAACATTTGTGGAACTTGATCTCTGGCAATTCCTCTATCTGGACTCAGTGGATTCATCATAACCTTATTAAAGATAAAGATTTTTGGAGCATGAAAATCCCCAAGGAGGCTTCTTGGTGTTGAAGAAGGATATTAAAACATAGACCAATTGCTAAAGCTCATATTGGTTTCATTATTGGTGATGGTCATGAAATCCAATTTTCTTTCTGATTTTTGGCATCCTAAAGGGAAAATGGTTGATTGGGTTGATGCTAATATTCTGGAGACCTACTTCCCAAATAAAAGTGCCCTTGTTGCTGACTATATTATGGATAACAATTGGGTCCTTATTCCTCAATCTCAGTTAGCTGAGGAGGTTTTTTCTCTCATTAAAAAACATCCTTACATAGGGCCTGTCAAAACTGATTCGTATGATGACTTGGGCTTATGTGGGGAGACTCTCATGAAATGCGCTGATTTTGGCGCTGCACAGATTTCTTTGGCGCTTCAAAACAATAAAACCATCCAAAGGATAGTTATAAGGGATGTCCAAAAAGGTATGAAAAGTCTAAGATACCCTTACAGATTAATCCACCCCTAAATTTAACTAATAACCCAAATTTTATAACCCTAATCCTAAAACAAAAACAAAAACAAAAACTAATAAACTTATATCTTCTCATTTCTCATTCTCTACTCGTTATCTTTTCCCTCTCCTTCTTCATTTTTCCCATTCCTTTGTTCCTCATCTCGATTCATCGCCGATACGAAAAATGCATTGTCTCTAATCAGTCTAAAGACCCCAATATGCGTCTCATGTACTAATTCTGAACAAACCCCATGTTTCCAATCATGTTTTCATTGTTTTTTAGGTTAGAATCATCTATTTGGGGCTGTTTTTTTTTCGCACCAGTTGGTTTTACGGTTTGGATTTCATATGAAACCGAGGCGTAAACTAGTTTTTACGTCTTGTGATTCTTCATGAAGTAAGGCGTAAAAGATGCCCTAGTTTTTCCCTAGAATGTTTTACGCCTACCAAACCAAGGCGTAAACATTTTGGAATGTGCTCACAAAAAATGTGAACCGTAAAAATCAAAACCAAGGCGTAAAATCTGAATTGGGGAGTGAAAACTGAATTGGGGCGTAAAAAATTGAATTGGGGCATAAAAAAATGAATTGGGGCGTTAGATTCAGTTTTTACGCCTTGGTTTTGATGTTGTTACGCCCCAATTCATTTTTTATGCCCCAATATTTTGTTTTACGGCTTGGTTGCATTTTTTTTTTACGGTTTGGTTTTGACGCCCCAATTCATTTTTTACGCCCCAATAATTTGTTTTACGGCTTGGTTGCATTTTTTTTTACGGTTTGGTTTTGACGCCCCAATTCATTTTTCATGCCCCAATATTTTGTTTTACGGCTTGGTTGCATTTTTTTTTACGGTTTGGTTTTGATGTTTACGGTTCACATTTTTGTGAGCACATTCCAAAATGTTTACGCCTTGGTTTGGTAGGCGTAAAACATTCTAGGGCAAAACTAGGGCATCTTTTACGGTTTGGTTGCAAGGCGTAAACAATTTTACGCCTTACTTCACGAAGAATCGCAAGACGTAAAAACTAGTTTACGCCTCGGTTTCATATGAAATCCAAACCGTAAAACCAACTGGTGCGAAAAAAACAGCCCCAAATCGATGATTCTAACCTAAAAAAACAATGAAAACATGATTGAAAACATGGGGTTTGTTCAGAATTGGTTATGGTTTGAGGGAGATCCTAATTTGAGGGAGATCAGAAGTGGTTATGGTTTATCGTCACTGGTAATTCAGAGAAGAAGAATGGGTTTTAGGGCTGCGATGGTGGTGGCGGAGCTATTATCAGGGGTGGTGGCGTTGGTAGTGAAGGAGGAGAAGAACATGGTTGTTCGTTAGCCTATTTTATAAGGGTAAAACTGTCCATTTTATAAGGGGTTTTTTGTTTTGATTCCCGATGACCCTATTTTGTCACCCTTTGAAGCGCCAAAGAAATCTCTGCAGCGCCAAAATCAGCGCATCTCATGAAGATGCTTGAGGGGATGTCATATGAGCGGGCTTGTGGCTTGGGAGAGCAACAAACAATGGATCTATATTGTCATGTTCCTACTCTCTTTTTGGATGAGTGTACTTCACTTACATTATGAAGATTTTATTAGGATATGTCAAATATATGTCAAAGTCAAGTATAAGTCAAAGTCAAAGGAGTTGGACTAGTCAATGTCCCAGTAGCATTTAATGTAACGGTTTCTATATCGGTTTGTGTCGGCTGCTATATAAGCTAGCCTATGTTCTGTAATAACATTACGTTTGAGCTTTCTATTGAATTTCTTCTTTCCTTCTTCATTCATCTACTGCTCTGATTCTATCATGGTATCAGACTGGTAAGATCCTTCTTCCGCAAATCCAACTTCAAACCCTAACAATTTTTCAACACAACTATTGGGTACTTCATCGATTCTTAATAATTCTTTCAAACAAATTTTTAGAATCAGAAACATATAATTTTCAAGATCTGATTCTTGAAAACTTCAAACAATTTTTCTTTAACAATTCATGGTAGTGCAGACTCGATCTCAAAGATCCAGTAAAAATATTCAAGATATTCAAGAACTGAGCAACAACAGCAATATCCAAATTAATTTTCAAGAAAACAACAGCAACAGTACAATAATGGCTGCTAATGGTAACCCTTCTGCATCTTTTACATTACCATTCAATAATATAACAAATTTTGTAAGTATTAAGTTGGATTCTACAAATTTCTTGCTTTGGAGAGACCAATTTGAATCAATTTTAATATCCACTGATTTGTATAGATATGTTAGTGGTGAAGAAGTAGAGCCACAAAAAGAAATTCTTGTAGCTGATGTAGCTACTGCTAATCCTGCATGGTCTATTTGGAGAAGAATGGATAGATTTGTTACTAGTTACATTAAGCAAACTTTATCTACAGCAGTAGCTGGTGATGTTTTAGGTATAAATTCAGCTAAAGAATTGTGGGATTTCTTAGAAACAGCTTTTAGAAATCAATTTGTTGCAAGAAAGTGTTTGTTGAGAAATCAGTTGAATAATGTGAGAAAAGGAAATCAAACTATTTTGGTTTATCTACAAGGAATAAAGAATATAGCAGATTCTTTGGCTGCAATTGGAGAAAAAGTATCTGATTCTAATTTGATGATGTATGTCTTGAATGGCTTAGGAAGAGAGTATGATACATTTGTTGTCTCTGCACAGAATAGAGAAACTCCATTTACTTTTGCTGAAGTTAAACCAAGATTATTGAGTCATGAACAGTGGTTAAGTGCTCAACATCAAGAAACAACTACTGTTTATGATGGGCAAAATACAGCATTCTATGGTGGTAGAGGTAATGGTTCACATGGAGGCAGAGGTAATGGTAGAGGAAATGGCAGAAGTGGTCACTATAATGGTAATGGTAGAGGCAATGGTAGAGGTAATGGTGGTTTTCCTGGTCAACATAGTACTGTTTTTAATTCAAACAATGGTCAGAATGGTGGTTTTTCAAATACTGGTGGTGGTTATAATGGTCAGAGAAGGGATTTTTCTCAAGTAATGTGTCAAATCTGTAAAAAGAATGGTCATGCTGCTTCTAGGTGCTTCTTCAGATATCATCCACCTCCAACATCAAATGTGCATAACAGTTCATCTGCAAATATGGTTACAGTTTCTGATGGGTCATAAATGGGTACTGAACAGCATTTTCAGAATGGTACTAATGGAATTTATGAGTCTAGTAATCCATTTTCAAGACATCAAGCCTATTCAAGTCATGCTATGAATGCTCATGATATACCTAGTACCAGCTCAGGTCCACAGTGGTTGTCTGATTCTGGTGCTACTGCCCATATGACATCTGATGGTTCTTTGGTTCCTAATTCTTCTTCATATAAAGGCAAGGAGCATGTAGTAGTTGGAAATGGTAAGTCTCTATCTATTTGTTCTACTGGTGATTCTTCTTTACAAACACAACACACTAAGTTTAGACTGAACAATGTCATGGTAGTGCCTGAGTTAAAACAAAATTTATTATCTGTAGGAAAATTTGTTACTGAGAATGACTGCTGGTTTAGGTTTGACCCTTATGGTTATGAGATTAGGGATCTGAACACTAATGTCCTGCTAGCTAAGGGTAGGATGAGTAACAATTTGTATCCAATAACACATATTAGAATGCCTCAGTCATATTCAACATCTTTATCTGCACCTTCACATATTTGGCATGATAGGTTAGGTCATCATATAAACATATAGTTGAGCATCTTAAGAATAATAAACATATTACATCTACTACTGCTTCTTCTTTGCAAATTTGTGATCCTCGTCAGCTGGCTAAAAGCAAAAAGCTTCCTTTTAAGACATCTAGTTCACATGCATCTAAACCTTTTAGAATTAATTCATTGCGATGTATGGGGTGCTGCTCCTGTTGCTTCTTTGTCTGGTCATAGGTATTACATTTTATTTGTAGATGACTTTAGTAGGTTTCATTGGATCTATCCAATGGAACTGAAATCTGATGCAGTCCAGTGTTTTACTCATTTCAAGAATCTAACTGAGAATCTGTTTAACACAAAAATAGTGGCCTTTCAGGTTGATGGTGCATCTGAATTAGTTAAGGGTCCCTTTAAAGTTTGTTTAGATACTAGTGGGATAGTTATTAGGATATCTTGTCCTAAGACACCAGAACAGAATGGTCTAGCTGAAAGAAAACATAGACACATAACTGAAATGGGTAATACTTTGCTATTTAATGCATTTTGTCCTAAAGAGTTTTGGTATGATGCATTTTTAACTGCTACCTATCTTATAAACAGAACACCTTCAAAGGTTTTGGGCTACAAAACTCCCTTTGAAGTTTTATTTGGTGTATGTCCTGATTATTCTTTTTTGAAAATTTTTGGTTGTGTGTGTTATCCTTATTTAGGACATTCAAGACCTGATAAACTTTCTCCAAAGTCTGTGAAGTGTGTGTTTATAGGATATAGTCCTTTGCATAAAGGATACAAATGCTATAATCCTGTTTCTAAAAAGACTCATATTTCTAGGCATGTAATTTTTGATGAAAAACAATTTTATTTTGCTTCTGTTAATTCAAAATCAGATAGTGTTTTTCATGATTCTGTTGTTTCTACTTATATAGATGAAATTGCTGATACTATAAATCCTGAACCTAAAACCACTGTTGTCACTAGATCTCAAAAAGGAATTTCTAAACCAAAACAGTTTCCTGATCATGTGTCACATTTTACTACTACATATCCCTTGTCTGTTGCTTTAACTTCTTTATTACAAACTAAAGAGCCTAAGTCATATAAAGAAGCTGCCAAAGACCCTAAATGGGTTGTGTCTATGGGTGAAGAAGTTACTGCTTTAGATGATAATGATACTTGGGATTATGTGGAACCTGATGATAGTATGAACATACTAGGTTGTAAATGGGTTTATAAATTGAAATTGAAGGCTGATGGCACTGAGGATAGAAAGAAATCTAGATTAGTAGCTTTGGGTTACAATCAGAAAGAAGGAAAAGATTTTTATGAAACCTTTAGTTCTGTAGTTAAAGCTACTACAGTCAGAATTGTCATATGTTTAGCTGTTTCTAATGATTGGCAAATTAGACAACTAGATGTGTCAAATGCCTTTTTGCATGGTTATTTGAATGAAGATGTCTATATGAGACAACCTCCAGGGTTTATTAATCCTAAATATCCAAATCATGTATGTAAGCTTAAAAAGAGCTTGTATGGTTTAAAACAGGCACCAAGGGCCTGGAATAATAGGTTTACTGCTTTCTTAAAATCCAATGGTTTTCAAAGAGCAATTAGTGATAATTCTTTATATATTTTCAAGCATGAAAATGATATTATGTTACTGTTGTTATATGTTGATGATATTTTGTTAACTGGTAGTTCTTCTTCTAAGATTGATAAATTTGTGACTGTTTTAAAAAGAGAATTTCCTATGAAAGAACTAGGAGGATTGAACTATTTTCTTGGTGTGGAAGCAGTAAGGGATACTGAACAAATTACTTTAACACAGAAAAAGTATACTTTAGAGTTATTAGAGAAGTCTAAAATGCTTGACAGTAAACCATGTGCTACACCAGTTGTGAAAGGAAATAGGTTGTCAATGCATAATGGTCAGTTACTTGACAATGCTTCAGAGTACAGAACTATAGTTGGGGGTTTGCAGTATTTAACAACTACTAGGCCAGATATAAGTTTTGGTGTGAATTATGTGAGTCAATTCATGCATGCTCCAACTGATCAACATCTGCAGCTTGTTAAGAGAATTTTAAGGTATCTCAAAGGAACAGTTGGTTTGGGATTGACTTTTAAGAAGGGGTCTGTCAACAATCTTACTGCATATACAGATTCTGATTGGGCTGGATGTCCTGATACTAGGAGATCAACAGCAGGTTATGCAGTATTTTTGGGTCTAAATCTTGTTTCTTGGTCATCCAAGAAACAACCAACAGTGTCAAAATCTTCTGCAGAAGCAGAATACAAGTGTTTAACATTAGCTACAGCTGAAGTTTCATGGATCAAAGATTTACTTTCAGAAATACAGATATCAGTCAGAACTCCTATTACATTGTTATGTGACAATACCAGTGCAATTGCACTTGCTTACAATCCTATCTTTCATGCCAGGACAAAGCATGTAGGAATAGACTTTCATGGTGTAAGAGAACTAGTAGAGATTGGCTTTCTGGAAATCAAGCATGTTGCAAGTGAAGTACAAATAGCTGATCTATTTACAAAGGGGTTATGTTTTCCAACATTTTCAAGGTTGCTGTCATTACTGCTGGGCACAACAACTGATGCTGATGATGCTAATTCTGTTGAAGTTTCTGCTATATCTGCACCTGTTCATTCTACTACTTCTGATGATGTTCTTCATTCTAATATTGTTGCTGATGAAAGTGATCATTCTTCTACTTCAGCACTTATTCATCCTGCTGCTGGATATGCAAGTACTACTACAGTTAATTTTTCCAGTCATTACTGATTACAATTCTTCTTTGTTGGTGTTTATCAAACTGTTCTTTATTCTGCATAACAGTTTGAGGGGGCATATTAGGATATGTCAAATATATGTCAAAGTCAAGTATAAGTCAAAGTCAAAGGAGTTGGACTAGTCAATGTCCCAGTAGCATTTAATGTAACGGTTTCTATACCGGTTTGTGTCGGCTGCTATATAAGCTAGCCTATGTTCTGTAATAACATTACGTTTGAGCTTTCTATTGAATTTCTTCTTTCCTTCTTCATTCATCTACTGCTCTGATTCTATTAGATTTTATCAATGAAAAGTGTTACATTTGCTTCGGGGAAAAAGGAAAAAAAGAAGCGTGGTAATTAAAACCAAAGAGTAGCTTGCTAATTTCCGCTATGGTTGTTGCCCAAAGTTTACATTTTTGGTTTCACAAAGACATGTACATTTTGATAAGAGAGGTTGATATATCGATAATCAAAAAAGAATTTGTATTTGTTGATTTTAACGGGGATCCAATTCAGTGACAGATACCTCATTTACTCTCCAAGCATCTTCCTTTGCTTGATCTGAAACAAAATATGCAGGCCTTGTAGGTATCGGGAGAGTCGTTGAGTTGCTATTAAGCATTTGAATGACTGAGGCCATCGTCGGTCTATCTACAATACTGTCTTGAACACATAGTAGGGCGATGTGGACGCACCGCATGAATTCACTTCTTGAGCAGTTCTCTTTCACACTAGAATCTAACAGTTCCATGGCTGTTCCATCTTGCCAATGTCTCCATGCCTAGGAAAAATTGTATTTCTCAACGTGATTCTAACTGTGTTAGGAAAAACAACTAAATTTGACTCAAGGAAGAAAAATACAACTATACTCACATAAGTCAGGAGATCTTGTGCACCACCTGCTACGGATTCATAAAACGAAGAGTTCTTCTTTCCGCTAAGAATCTCCAGAACTAAGACACCGAAGCTGAAAACATCTGATTTTACAGAAAAGCGTCCTTGCAATGCATACTCTGGAGCCATATATCCACTGAAATATCAAATGCAATGAATAAGAATTCCACAGCTTGTCTCAGCATTGCCCATCTCATCTGCTTCTCTTTTTTCATATTCAACATTGTCATGAAGAACAAATTTGTCAACAATTTATAATGAAGTAGTTTCAGATATTAGTTACTTACTATGTTCCTACAACTCTCATTGTATTAGCTTGAGTTTGATCTACCACAAAAAGCCTAGCCATCCCAAAATCTGAAATTTTTGGAGTCATGTCTGCAGCTAATAATATATTGCTCGTTTTGAGATCCCGATGAATAATCCTGACTCG
>JAJJMA010126010.1:0-10273 GCA_023529015.1 Papaver nudicaule | reverse complement strand
TTGATTCGTTAGGCAAAATCAAACAGTTTCAACTGATATGGGACATTGTTTACTGTATGAAGCGTAAAGGGATTTTGACGAAAGAGACGTTCGGGTTGATAATGCGTAGGTACGCTAGAGCTAGGCGATCGGGGGACGCAGTCGATGCGTTGAGAAGATGGAGAGGTATGGGTTGAGACAGGAGTTGTGTGATTTGAACTGTTTGTTAGGTACATTGTGTAAGTCGAAGAATGCGAGGAAGGCGCAAGAAGTGTTTGATGAAATGGTGAAGAGAAGGAAGAGGTTTGTGCCGGATGTGAAGACGTATGCGGTGCTTCTGGAAGGGTGGGGCGAGGAAAAGAATTTGGTCATGTTGAAGGAAGTTTACAAGGAGATGAGAGATGACAGTACGGTCGAGCCGGATGTTGTGGTTTACGGGATTATAATTGGTGCTTACTGCAAGTGCGGGAAGTATAACGAAGCGCTGGAGTTACTGCGGGAGATTGAGGGGAACGGGAAGTGCAAGCCGAGTGCACATGTTTACTGTAGTTTGATTAATGGATTAGGGACTGAGATGAGACTGCGCGAAGCGTTGGAGATTTTTGAACGCGCGAAAGTGGCCGTGTCTCCTCTTTGTATACCCACTTACAATGCAGTTGTGGGATCTTACTGCTGGTCGATGAGATTCAATGACGCTTATCAGATGGTGGAGGAGATGAGAAGAAAAGGTGTTGGCCCGAATTCGAGGACCTATGACACAATAATTCATCACTTGATAAGGGTGAACAGAACGGAAGAAGCCTATTTTTTGTTTCAAAGAATGGCAGGTGATTTCGGGTGTGAGCCGAATCTGAATACTTACGCGATGATTGTGAGGATGTTGTGTCAGGAAGTTGAGAGGGTCGACTTGGCTATACAAGTATGGGAACAGATGAAGGATAAAGGAGTCGTTCCGGGTATGCATATATATGTTCGCCTCTTTGGTTAATAGTCTGTGCCATGAATGTATGCTGGATGATGCCTGCAGATACTTTCAGGAGATGCTGGATTTGGGCATACGGCCTCCAGGTCGGTTGTATGATAATCTTAAAGAAGCTCTTCTTGATAATGGAAAGGTGGTTGAAGCTATAAGTATTGGTGAAATATTAGATAGTATCAGGAAATGCCCATGGACAGGGTGAAATCTAATCTAGACGGAAATCTGTGCTGTAAACTATAGGTTCCGTTCTGTTAGTCGATTGAGGTCTGTACCATACAAATTAACGCTTGGTAGATATACCAAATTTTACAAGAGGTGCAACAAGTGAAGAGGGCTACAGATGAATCAAGACCAATAAAAATATAAACATCAATTGAGTCATAAATACGCATATTGTTCTCGATGGTATTTTGAAAAGGAAGTATGAGAGATGGATATCAGAATATTTTCAATTGCACGAGACCTGTGTTTAGCAAGAGGCTTTTTGACATTTCGGCAGTTTGTTTTGTAGTGAACATGCACCGGAGTTCTGCAAGACTTGGGGTAGTGAGGTTTCCCTAAGTTCAAGGGTGTTTGGCATGGGAATGAATAATGGGCCGAGTTATTAGTTCTTGTTTATACTAATCTTTGCTGTCATGGGCCGGCTAGGTCGCAGGGTTTTAAAAGATGACTACTATATAAACAGCGGATCTCTCTCATCTGTCAAGACTTCCATCATGCGAAAAACCCCTTGCCGTCTCTATATTTGTTTCTGTAGTTTAGATCTATTCTTTCTCTCCTCAAAATGATTGTAATGGAGGTACTGGTTGTGAATCAAGTGTTCGTTTTATATTTGAATCCACACATCCAAACACACAATGATATTTCCTCTCAGATCTATATTCATTCTAATCTAGAACACCCAATGATTTGTTAGGTTATGTTGATTAGATGTTCCTCGGCGACATTTTATATTTTCGTAATTGGGGAAAAAGGCTTTACTGATAGAACTCTTGTCAAAACTATTCGATAAATTTTGTAAGAAAAAAGTAGTATTACTGTTTCCCAAATGTTTTATGGTTGCTTGAATCAGTTTATGTAACAGGAATGAATAAAGTTTAATGGGATTTGCACTTGGAATTTGAATGAGTGTGTCCTATATTGTGTAACAATTCTTCATTTTTCTCCTAAATATGTATTTGCTCTAAAGGTGAAAACAACTTCAAGAATTACATTACTGTTCGGGCTATGTAAGAATTCCTGTCTTCATTTTGTTTATTACGGTAGTCTATACCTGAGGTTGCACAACCAGTGCAAGCAAATAATCCAAATACACAAAAAATCTGTCTTGGAGAGTTTGTTTTCTGTAGTTAATTTTGATACATCTCATCGTCACCCTGCCTGTTGAATAATGGATGAGATGTTCAGCTAATTCACTCTAGAATTTCCAAAGAAGTTATTTCCACATTTGGAATGGAAGCCGGATGGGGAAACCCGTTTTGACACTATGGTAAAACTCATATGGCGACTCAATATTTGCCGCCCGACAGAACATTAATGGTCACTAGCAATATAAATTGAGAGTTGTCCATTGGTTTCGGACATTTGTTGAGTTTCACATGAACAATTCTCATCCCATGGGAATTGAATAAACAACATGGGAGAGGAGGGTTGGGTTTGACAATTTGAACCCAGAGCAGTCTTATTTTAAGAAACTGAAAACATAAACTGAATTTGTGACTGTTTCAGCTACCTCTTCCTGAACACATGATTATGGAAATGCAGATTTGATGCGTCTCATCATCACCTCGTTTGATGAATAATGTTCTCTCAATGTAGATGTATCTAACAATTCTAGATGTATTCCCTTCATTCCAAAGCTTCAATGCCTAGAATATATGGACTTAGTTGAGAGTCTTGAAGAAGTGTCAATATCAATGAAATTAGTGAAGTATGAATTTTCAGTTGAGGCTCATCCTCTATGACGGCCGGGTTACAATTGAAGAAGTCAAGATCTTATACTTTCTGCTCGTCTTCTCTTCTATCAATTTTATTTCGATTCAAGTCATCCAAAAACTGATTTTAAATCTTTAATTCTTTATGATATGTGTGAATTAATGTAATCTCAAATGGATTAAATTTAAGATTACGTACTAGTCTTCTCGTATGAAGATGACTGGAAACATTTGGCGCAGGCCTTATTTGGGCAAGGGCATCGTCTTAAACCTTTCTTTAGGACTCCCGGTAAGGTGAATGTTGACAGTTTATGTCTAGAAGTTGTACTGATGATGCATCAAAGAAGAGGGATACAGATAAATCGAGAATAGAAAGATATACATTGAACGAGTGGTACATAAGCATTTTGTTTGGCTGCTGCTAGTAGAAAATGAAGCGAGACCTGTGTTTAGCGACAGGCTTTTGACATTTCAGTCATAGCTAGCTCGTTTGTTGTGCAATGGACATGTTGAGTTCTGCAAGACTTGGTGATCATCTTTAGGAAAGTGAGGTTTGAAAGGTTCCCTCAGTTGAAGTGCGTTAGGCATGGGAAATGAATAATGGGCCGCCTTATAACACTAGCTTATACTATGCTTTTGTGTCATGGGCGTTGTCGGCCAGGTCGTAGGGTTTTGAAAGATGACCACTATATAAACATGGGAATCTCTCTTAAATCTCAAGATTTCAATCAAACAAAAGAACCCTTGCCTTGCCGTCTCCACCTCAGTCTCTCTGTAGATTTACTCTGTAAATGGAGGTAATGGAGGTAATGGAGGTACTGGTTGTGAATCGAGTATATCCTCACAATGAAACACACAATGATATCTTCTCTCGAAAGTATATTCATTTTAATTTTCGACATCCAATGCCTTAGGAATATATCATCTTATGGAAGGAGGTTAAGGCGATAGCCTTCTTTTAGTTTCAGATCTTCTGTAAACTCTCAGGATAAAGGCTTTACAGGTTGATAGAAATTTCTTCATTTAAATTATTTGTTGAATTTTATAGATAAAGTAGTATTACTGTTTTATGGTTGTTTGCTTGAATTAGTTTATGTAACACGAATGAATAAAGTTTAACTTGAATGGGTGTGTCGTAACTTAATTAGATCTTTCTATTCATTTTACTTCTGAATATGCATTTGCTCTAAAGCTGAAAAATATGTAAAATGTTTTACGGTAGTTTGAAATAGTTTATGTAACTGGAATTATTGTCTTCTAATTTTTGTGCAACAATTCTCAATTTTCTTCCATACCTGCAAAAGTGCAATATGACGCTTGGTATGCATATACCAAATCTTACAAGAGCTGCAACAAGTTGCGTGTTTAAAATATTTGAAGTTCAAAACGGTGCTGAACTACTGATGATGCCTCAATGAAGAGGGATACAAATGAATCAAGACTAGAAACATACATCAAATGAGTCGTACATATGCATATTGTTCTGTTGCTGCTGGTATTTTGCAAATGAAGCGAGACCTGTGTTTAGCGACAGGCTTTTACATTTCAGCCATAGCTAGCTCTGTAAGACTTGGAGATCCTGTTGGTGAAATTTTCCGTCAGCTCAATTGCGTTTGGAATGGGAAGTGAATAATGGGCCGACTTATAATACTAGGCTTTGGTGTCATGGGCTTTGTCGCTTAGGTAGTAGGGTTTTGAAGATCAACACTATATAAACATGGGGATCTCTCTCAAATCTCAAGACTTCAATCAAACAATAAAAAACCTTGCCGTCTCCACCTCAATCTCAGTAGATCTACTATGTAATGGAGGTTTCAAAGGTTGTGAATCAAGTATATCCTCAATAAACACATAATGATATTTCCTCTCGAAAGTTTATCTATTTAAATCTTCGACACACAATACCTTAACAATGTATCATCTTAAGGAGGGACGTTCCAGGGATATCATGTTTGCCTGCCTCTTTCTACATCTTCGTGTTTGCGGATTTTTCGTTCCTTCTCAGCTGAGGAAGAAAGCTTCCCTGCTTTTCATTCTTCTCAGATTTTCTCCTCCATGGCTTCTCCTTCTTCTTCACTGAATGGATCTAGAGCTGATCTCAATGGAACAGATCATCTTCAGCAGAGTGAATAGTTAGAAATAGACGGACGTACAGAAGGTGATAGGATGCTGGATGAGTTGGAAGATAGACTGCTCGACTCACGGACAATTGAAAAATGATACTTTAAGTTGATTAAAGATCTCCATGTGTTTGCTACGAGGTAGATGGAATTTCTTTTTTTTTATGTAGTTTGATAAATTTTGTTAAACAGATAGTATTACTGCTTGACGAAATTCCCATGAGAATTTGTTGTTCCCAAATGTTCTATGGTTGCTTGAATCGGTTTATGTAACAAGAATGTATAAAGTTGAATGAGTGCGTTGTAAAAATTCTTTTCATTTTTCTTCTTGTAAAAACAACTTCAAGAATATATATGAAGTTGAATGGATCATGGCATTTCATGTCAAATAATCCAAAAGAACAAACCTCTCAACTACATCTTCTTGAACGCAAAATGATGCAATTTTGGTTCATCTCATGTCTATCAAGGGGGGAATCTAGCAATTCTAGATGTTTCCCTTCATTCCAAAGTTTCCAATCCTACAAAATATGGACCTGCCGCCCGGCATAACATGGGAGAGGAGTATTTGAGGGTTCGAACCCACCACCTCCCCACTTGGGAAGTCTTTTCTTGTTTTAAAGGGAACTACTCTTTGGTTCCTCTCTTAGTTATACTCCCCAAATCATTTCACTCTGTCAGGTAAATACTCCCAACACAAATGTTTTCCTCACACCATCTTGTTTCATGCTCCTCAAAAACCTTCAGAACATTTAGTCAACTAACTGGATTCCTCTTCAGAGGTATTCATGGTGCTGGTGGTGAATCCAACAAAAACCCAGACCCCATTTCTCCAAATTCCGCTACAAATAACAATGCCAGTAGTCCAAATTCCGCTACAAATTATAACAATGCCAGTAGTAAAACTAGTACTATTACTCATGACATTGATAAGCTTTGTAAAATCATGTCCAAGAACCAGTACAACTCTCAGCTAAGCATTTCATCGAACAGGTACAATACTCATTTATTACTGGATGATTTGGGTATCAGAGTAGTGACACCTGAATTAGTTGAGCAAGTTCTAAAGAAACTAACCAATGCAGGAGCATTAGCATTGTCGTTTTTCCGGTGGGCTGAGAAAAAACAAGGTTTTGAGCATACGACTGGAATTTACAATGCATTGATTGATTCGTTAGGCAAAATCAAACAGTTTCAACTGATATGGGACATTGTTTACTGTATGAAGCGTAAAGGGATTTTGACGAAAGAGACGTTCGGGTTGATAATGCGTAGGTACGCTAGAGCTAGGCGATCGGGGGACGCAGTCGATGCGTTGAGAAGATGGAGAGGTATGGGTTGAGACAGGAGTTGTGTGATTTGAACTGTTTGTTAGGTACATTGTGTAAGTCGAAGAATGCGAGGAAGGCGCAAGAAGTGTTTGATGAAATGGTGAAGAGAAGGAAGAGGTTTGTGCCGGATGTGAAGACGTATGCGGTGCTTCTGGAAGGGTGGGGCGAGGAAAAGAATTTGGTCATGTTGAAGGAAGTTTACAAGGAGATGAGAGATGACAGTACGGTCGAGCCGGATGTTGTGGTTTACGGGATTATAATTGGTGCTTACTGCAAGTGCGGGAAGTATAACGAAGCGCTGGAGTTACTGCGGGAGATTGAGGGGAACGGGAAGTGCAAGCCGAGTGCACATGTTTACTGTAGTTTGATTAATGGATTAGGGACTGAGATGAGACTGCGCGAAGCGTTGGAGATTTTTGAACGCGCGAAAGTGGCCGTGTCTCCTCTTTGTATACCCACTTACAATGCAGTTGTGGGATCTTACTGCTGGTCGATGAGATTCAATGACGCTTATCAGATGGTGGAGGAGATGAGAAGAAAAGGTGTTGGCCCGAATTCGAGGACCTATGACACAATAATTCATCACTTGATAAGGGTGAACAGAACGGAAGAAGCCTATTTTTTGTTTCAAAGAATGGCAGGTGATTTCGGGTGTGAGCCGAATCTGAATACTTACGCGATGATTGTGAGGATGTTGTGTCAGGAAGTTGAGAGGGTCGACTTGGCTATACAAGTATGGGAACAGATGAAGGATAAAGGAGTCGTTCCGGGTATGCATATATATGTTCGCCTCTTTGGTTAATAGTCTGTGCCATGAATGTATGCTGGATGATGCCTGCAGATACTTTCAGGAGATGCTGGATTTGGGCATACGGCCTCCAGGTCGGTTGTATGATAATCTTAAAGAAGCTCTTCTTGATAATGGAAAGGTGGTTGAAGCTATAAGTATTGGTGAAATATTAGATAGTATCAGGAAATGCCCATGGACAGGGTGAAATCTAATCTAGACGGAAATCTGTGCTGTAAACTATAGGTTCCGTTCTGTTAGTCGATTGAGGTCTGTACCATACAAATTAACGCTTGGTAGATATACCAAATTTTACAAGAGGTGCAACAAGTGAAGAGGGCTACAGATGAATCAAGACCAATAAAAATATAAACATCAATTGAGTCATAAATACGCATATTGTTCTCGATGGTATTTTGAAAAGGAAGTATGAGAGATGGATATCAGAATATTTTCAATTGCACGAGACCTGTGTTTAGCAAGAGGCTTTTTGACATTTCGGCAGTTTGTTTTGTAGTGAACATGCACCGGAGTTCTGCAAGACTTGGGGTAGTGAGGTTTCCCTAAGTTCAAGGGTGTTTGGCATGGGAATGAATAATGGGCCGAGTTATTAGTTCTTGTTTATACTAATCTTTGCTGTCATGGGCCGGCTAGGTCGCAGGGTTTTAAAAGATGACTACTATATAAACAGCGGATCTCTCTCATCTGTCAAGACTTCCATCATGCGAAAAACCCCTTGCCGTCTCTATATTTGTTTCTGTAGTTTAGATCTATTCTTTCTCTCCTCAAAATGATTGTAATGGAGGTACTGGTTGTGAATCAAGTGTTCGTTTTATATTTGAATCCACACATCCAAACACACAATGATATTTCCTCTCAGATCTATATTCATTCTAATCTAGAACACCCAATGATTTGTTAGGTTATGTTGATTAGATGTTCCTCGGCGACATTTTATATTTTCGTAATTGGGGAAAAAGGCTTTACTGATAGAACTCTTGTCAAAACTATTCGATAAATTTTGTAAGAAAAAAGTAGTATTACTGTTTCCCAAATGTTTTATGGTTGCTTGAATCAGTTTATGTAACAGGAATGAATAAAGTTTAATGGGATTTGCACTTGGAATTTGAATGAGTGTGTCCTATATTGTGTAACAATTCTTCATTTTTCTCCTAAATATGTATTTGCTCTAAAGGTGAAAACAACTTCAAGAATTACATTACTGTTCGGGCTATGTAAGAATTCCTGTCTTCATTTTGTTTATTACGGTAGTCTATACCTGAGGTTGCACAACCAGTGCAAGCAAATAATCCAAATACACAAAAAATCTGTCTTGGAGAGTTTGTTTTCTGTAGTTAATTTTGATACATCTCATCGTCACCCTGCCTGTTGAATAATGGATGAGATGTTCAGCTAATTCACTCTAGAATTTCCAAAGAAGTTATTTCCACATTTGGAATGGAAGCCGGATGGGGAAACCCGTTTTGACACTATGGTAAAACTCATATGGCGACTCAATATTTGCCGCCCGACAGAACATTAATGGTCACTAGCAATATAAATTGAGAGTTGTCCATTGGTTTCGGACATTTGTTGAGTTTCACATGAACAATTCTCATCCCATGGGAATTGAATAAACAACATGGGAGAGGAGGGTTGGGTTTGACAATTTGAACCCAGAGCAGTCTTATTTTAAGAAACTGAAAACATAAACTGAATTTGTGACTGTTTCAGCTACCTCTTCCTGAACACATGATTATGGAAATGCAGATTTGATGCGTCTCATCATCACCTCGTTTGATGAATAATGTTCTCTCAATGTAGATGTATCTAACAATTCTAGATGTATTCCCTTCATTCCAAAGCTTCAATGCCTAGAATATATGGACTTAGTTGAGAGTCTTGAAGAAGTGTCAATATCAATGAAATTAGTGAAGTATGAATTTTCAGTTGAGGCTCATCCTCTATGACGGCCGGGTTACAATTGAAGAAGTCAAGATCTTATACTTTCTGCTCGTCTTCTCTTCTATCAATTTTATTTCGATTCAAGTCATCCAAAAACTGATTTTAAATCTTTAATTCTTTATGATATGTGTGAATTAATGTAATCTCAAATGGATTAAATTTAAGATTACGTACTAGTCTTCTCGTATGAAGATGACTGGAAACATTTGGCGCAGGCCTTATTTGGGCAAGGGCATCGTCTTAAACCTTTCTTTAGGACTCCCGGTAAGGTGAATGTTGACAGTTTATGTCTAGAAGTTGTACTGATGATGCATCAAAGAAGAGGGATACAGATAAATCGAGAATAGAAAGATATACATTGAACGAGTGGTACATAAGCATTTTGTTTGGCTGCTGCTAGTAGAAAATGAAGCGAGACCTGTGTTTAGCGACAGGCTTTTGACATTTCAGTCATAGCTAGCTCGTTTGTTGTGCAATGGACATGTTGAGTTCTGCAAGACTTGGTGATCATCTTTAGGAAAGTGAGGTTTGAAAGGTTCCCTCAGTTGAAGTGCGTTAGGCATGGGAAATGAATAATGGGCCGCCTTATAACACTAGCTTATACTATGCTTTTGTGTCATGGGCGTTGTCGGCCAGGTCGTAGGGTTTTGAAAGATGACCACTATATAAACATGGGAATCTCTCTTAAATCTCAAGATTTCAATCAAACAAAAGAACCCTTGCCTTGCCGTCTCCACCTCAGTCTCTCTGTAGATTTACTCTGTAAATGGAGGTAATGGAGGTAATGGAGGTACTGGTTGTGAATCGAGTATATCCTCACAATGAAACACACAATGATATCTTCTCTCGAAAGTATATTCATTTTAATTTTCGACATCCAATGCCTTAGGAATATATCATCTTATGGAAGGAGGTTAAGGCGATAGCCTTCTTTTAGTTTCAGATCTTCTGTAAACTCTCAGGATAAAGGCTTTACAGGTTGATAGAAATTTCTTCATTTAAATTATTTGTTGAATTTTATAGATAAAGTAGTATTACTGTTTTATGGTTGTTTGCTTGAATTAGTTTATGTAACACGAATGAATAAAGTTTAACTTGAATGGGTGTGTCGTAACTTAATTAGATCTTTCTATTCATTTTACTTCTGAATATGCATTTGCTCTAAAGCTGAAAAATAT
>JAJJMA010125994.1:186-11550 GCA_023529015.1 Papaver nudicaule | reverse complement strand
GCCATTGAAACTATGGCTTGGGATTATATAACGCTAAAAAGAAAAGAACGATAATAATACCTAGGCCTAAGCATGATCCAAGTAGAATATCATATTTACCTTGACCCTCACTGCTGCGGCTAGTATGTTGTATCTCATGATTTGGAGATCCCGGTCCACTCTTTGCAAACGATTTCACGAGCTTTGGGTATATGTCTTCCATCGACCTCTTAAATGTCCACGAAGGCTTGTTCGTAATCCTTTTGCCTGCAGTAGTGGTTGTGACTTGATCTCCAATTTGAGCTCGACCAGTATCATAAGCTTTGCAAGCACTTAAAATAGCATCGGCACGATCACGGAAGTGTTGCACAACAAATTCTTCAAAAAACTTTGGCGGTGCATTAAGTACACACATCATTGTCTTGCAGCTCAAGATGAAAGTATTTTCGTCATAGTGTAGAGATTCCGTCTTCCATGGATCAGAGTTCTTGGGTAGATTAGCATAAGCAGGCTCATTAAAATAAGGTTTTGCATTCAGGACTAAAGCTTGAATAGATACTAAAACTTGTAGCATAGTCGATTGAGAAGGTATCCATTTTTCATTCGCTGCACCGGACCAAGTATTTATAAGACTCAAACAGACATAACCATTTTCATACAAGTTAGGGTTTAACCTATACCCAAACGAACGGTAGTGAACTTTAGGTGGTGCATTAGGGTAATTGGAAGGGAATTGAATATCGAAAAAGAATAAACCGTCGTGGTAAGGTGTACCTGCTGGTCCTATGATCACCGCTCTTAACAGATCGATTCGTTGTTCGTAAACCCTAACGTATATTGAATCCGGAAGGTTTCCTTCTAAAATTCTCCACTCTTTCATTATTGTTTTCTGAAAACTAGGAGATGATAGAGTAGAAGCGGACGAAAAATAATGATGATCACTAGTAATGGAGTTGTCTTCATTAGTTGGGATGATATCAAAATGTTTGAATTCTACTTTTATCTCTGTTAGCTCTATTTGCTCTTGATCCATTGATCGGAAATCAGCAACCTAAATCCTATATATGGATTGGGGATTATTAGACACCAAATCCTATGATGTATTTATAGAGAACATTAGATTAAAATAGAGTCCAAAGCAGACAAGGAAACATAGAGAGAAGATTTAGGTTTGATAGGTTTTCTAACTCAAGAAAACCGAGAGTCGAAACTCAGATATATATGAGTTGGTTACATATTGCCTTTTACTTGGCGTATACATAAATACCAAATTTAAGAAAACTATAAAAAGAAATACTGGATACAACAGGAAATAAGAGCTAAATTTCCTATTCTCTAACACCCTCCCTCGATCTAAGCGAGTGTTCAGAAACAGTAAGCTTAGAACGGAGAAAAGAGAATCGATCTCTCGAAAGACGCTTAGTGAAGACATCAGCAACCTGGTCCTTAGAACAAACAAAACGAACATTTAACTGACCACGTTGAACTCTTTCTCGACTATTTCAATATGCTTAGTACGACCATGGAAAATCGGATTCATAGTAAGATAGGTAGCACCAAGATTATCACACCATAAGACAGGAGGAGTGCATACCGGAACTTGAAGTTCTTTGAGTAAAGACTCAATCCTCATGAGTTCAGCAATAGCAATGGCAGGTCCCCGGTATTCAGCTTCCGTACTCGACTTAGAAACAGTTTTATGCTTTCTAGCACTCCATGAAATGATATTCGAGCCCAAGTAAACACAATAACCACTAGTGGAATGTATATCAGTTTGATCACCAGCCCAATCAACATCCGTGTAGGCTTGAAAACTAAGTTGCAAACTAGAAGAAGGCCTGAGAGTAAGACCATAAGAGGAAGTACCTTGTAAATAACGTAGGATTCTCTTGACAAGGAGGAGATGCTTGTCATTAGGATGTTGCATAAATTGGCATACTTTATTGACTGAGAAAGCAAGCTCAGGCCGTGTGATCAACAAGTATTGAAGGCTTCCAACAAGACTCCTATATTCAGTAGGATTTTTCAAAGGAACCCCACCTTGTGGATTTAGCTCAGTAGAAGAAGTAAAAGGAGTACTCACAGGCTTTGCTCCTTGCATATTGGCACGCTCCAATAAATCTTCTATATAGCGACGCTGTGAAAGAAACAGACCATCAGTTGTTCTCGTAACTTCAACACCGAGAAAAAGAGACAACTCTCCAAGATCCTTTAGTGCGAATTCCTTGTGTAGAGTGTCAATAAGATGTTGCAAATAAGATGAAGAAGAGCCTGTTAAGATGATGTCGTCAACATATACAAGGAGATAAGTAACATCAGTAGCCGAACGACGAATAAACAAAGAAGAATCTGCTCGAGAAGCAACAAAGCCAAGTTGTTGTAGAAACACACTAAGACGAGTGTACCACGCCCTTGGTGCCTCTGTTTGAGGCCATATAAGGATTTGTGCAGTCGACAAACATGATCAGGATAATTTGGATCAGTATAACCAGGAGGTTGTTTCATATATACCTCCTCCGTAAGAAAACCGTTGAGAAATGCATTCTGAATATCAAGTTGTCGAATAGGCCAAGCAGATGTAAGAGCCAAAGTGAGAACAACACGAATTGTACAAGGCTTTATAACTGGACTGAAAGTTTCTCCATAGTCCTTCCCTTCACGTTGGTGAAAGCCTTGACCCACCACACGAGATTTACGTCGTTCAATAGTTCCATCAGCAAGACGTTTAACACGAAACACCCATTTGGAACCCACCACATTCATATCCGGAGTACGTTTAACATAAGACCAAGTGCCATTTTGAACAAGAGCATTATATTGGTCATCCATAGACTTACACCATTTAGGATCTTCCTTTGCCTGTGAATAACAAGTTGGCTCAAAGAAAGCATCAATAATTTTAGCATATTTCGACGCTAGAAGAGCTTTCGGTTTAAAAATACCATCCTTTCCTCGGGTAACCATAGAATGGTCATTAATTGTCGGCGGTCTCGACGCTATAAGTGGTTGCACAGTAGAAGCATTCGGATGGACTGTTGTTGGTGGAGAAGGATCATGCAAGTCATTATGGTACGGCGAACTACCGTCAGACTGGTAGATTTGCTGTCGCTCATTGATTTGTGTTGGAGCTTCTGCAGTTGTGACGTCAGGTGTTGTAGATGCAGTTGCTGGAGCTATTGCAGATAGGATGGGTGGTAGGACATCAGTTGGGAGCAAAAGTCCCTTGGACTTTCTGCTGTAAGTGTTTCGAAAACGCTGTATTTGTGGTGACTCCACTGAAACTTGCTGTGTCCCTTCAACTTCCTGTGTCTTTTCAACTTCCTGTGTCCCTTCAACTTCCTGTGTTGTCTGTATAGTTGTTGTACTGTCGGTGACGGAGGAACTAATGGGTGCAGCTGAAGTAGTTTCACGGTCTCTAATTTCTGATGGGAATGCCAGCGGGTCAGCCACAAGAGGATGCTGCAAGGGAAGGTCAGAACTGTAGGATTTAGGTCGGTTACAAGTTAGGAGATTTATGGAAACTCAACTTGGTGAGTCGGTGGAATTCTAGATTATTCTAGGACATTCCATAATTGTTTACTTATGCCTAAACTAGGAAATTCTATGTATGTCTAGAATGTTCTTTGTAGACAAGTATTAGGAAACCCTTTACTTGTAGGGTAAGTATGTAACCTATATAAATAGAGCCCTTGGGAGAACATATGAGATATACCAGAAGCTCTTCTTCTCTCTTGGGTTTTATATATTCTCTCTGTACGATAATATATAAAATCACTTATTCCTTCCCGAGGATTCAACCTCGTTAAATTCTTGTCTTCTTGATTGTGTGCGTTTGTGTTCTTGGCATATTAAGATTATCTTTGTAGCTGTTGGTTAAACTCTTCCGCGGGTTTTAGCGCAACAATTGGCATCAGAGCAAGGGTGTCTGATCTTGGAGCTAAGGGTAATTCTTGGTATTGCAGTGAAGGTATTTTCTGAAGGTTTGAGTTATTATTAATCTCAAAGTTTAGTTTTTATCGCTTTTGTGAGTCATGGGTGATTCAGAGAATGAAAACACGAAGAAGCCTGATTCAGAGACTACAAAGGATAATGAAACAAAGGAAGAAATACTACATACTCATAGAGCACAACTCAAGGTTGATAAGTTTACGGGAACCAATAACTTTGGTTTATGGAGAACAGACGTGATGGATGCACTTGTTCAACTTGACCTAGACGAGGCTCTAGAAGGTCTGCCAAAGGAGATGACTGACAAGCAATGGAACAAGTTGAATAAATTATGTCTTGGTTCGATAAGAGGTTGTTTGGCGATGGAAGTAAGAGTTAATTATCAGCACGAGACTTCAGCTAAGGATCTCTGGGAAAAGCTAGAGAAAGAATACTTGGTGAAGAACGTGGCTAATAGGATACATCTTAAAAGAAGTTTGTATCGCTATAATATGAAGAAGGGTGCAACACTGACGGAGCATCTAGATTCGTTTAATAAACTGCTTACTAATCTGGTTAATTATGATGAAGTCATAAACGCCGAGGAACAAGCTTTGTGTCTGGTGAATTCTCTTCCTGATAAGTATGAACCCGTGATTAAAGCTTTAATGCACGACAAGGCGAAGTTGACATATGAAGATGTCACTACAGCACTTCGTAGCGAAGAATTTAGGAAGATGAATAGAGAAGACATTGCATATGAAGCAGACAATGACGTGCTTTATGCAAGAGGTCGTTCTACAGACAAGAAGAAGAAATCTGGTTATCGTGGTAAGAGAACAGGACGTTTTATGTCTAGAACGCGACTGCATAAGGATGAGTGTGCATGGTGCCATGACATGGGTCATTGGGCAAAGGATTGTACCAAGCGCAAGGAGCATGAAAGAGATAACAAGAAAACCGAGGTGAACATTGCGAAGGCAAGTGAAGAATCAGATGATGGTTCTGATTTCTCACTAACTGTGACACCATCAGCTTGTGTCGTTACTGAAGGCACATGGGTACTTGATTCTGGAGCTACATATCATATTTGCCCACATCGTGACTGGTTCTCAAGCTTTGAGATGTTTGATGGAGAAGTACGAATGGGAAATAACAGTACCTGTAAGGTAGTTGGGATAGGGAATGTTCGAATCAGGATGCATGATGGTATGGTTAGAGAGTTGAAGGAAGTTAGGTGCGTACCTGATGTGAAGAAGAATCTGATTTCACTCGGAACTTTAGAAGAAAAAGGCCACAAGATAGTAGCAGAGAACGGTATTCTAAAGGTAATCTCTGGATCTTTGGTAATCATGAAGGGCACATGGAATCACAATTTGTATTACTTAATGGGTAGTGCAATAACTGGAGATGTTTCAGTTTCTGTGCACATTGAGAGTGCAGCTAAAGAGACCACGAAGTTATGGCATATGCGACTTGCACATCCTGGTGAGAAGTCGTTACATGCATTGATTCAGAAGAATCTGTTAAAGGGTGTTATAGCCTGCAAATTAGACTTATGTGAACATTGTGTTAAGGGCAAAAAAACAAGAACAAGCTTTAGCACCGCAATCCACAAGACAAGTGGAGTTCTTGACTATGTTCATACAGATGTCTGGGGTCCCTCCAAGAATGCATCATTGGGAGGGAAGCATTGGTTTGTGTCGTTCATTGATGACTATTCTAGGCGCGTATGGGTGTACACCATGAGGCATAAGAGTGATGTCCTAGAAGTCTTTGTGAAGTGGAAGAAGGCAACTGAGACCCAAACTGGCAGAAAGACCAAGGTACTACGTTCGGACAATGGTGGTGAGTACAAGAGTGATCCATTCTTGCAAGTATGTCAGGATGAGGGGATAAAGAGGCACTTCACAGTTAGGAAGACACCGCAACAAAATGGGGTTGCAGAACGCATGAATCGTACACTACTGGAGAAGGTACGATGTATGTTATCTAATGCTGGATTAGGTAAAGTGTTCTGGGCTGAGGCAGTTACTTATGCGTGCTTCCTCATTAATAGGTTGCCATCAGATGCATTAGAAGGTAAAACTCCTATGGAGAAGTGGTCTGGTAAGCCAACTTATGATTTTGACTCAGTTCATATCTTTGGTTGCCCTGCATGGTATCATGTTAGTGAAAACAAGCTTGATAGTCGTGATGTTAAAGGGATTTTTATGGGTATGAAAAGTGGAGTGAAGGGATTCAAAATTTGGAATCCAGTTGAGAAGAAGATGATCATGAGTAGAGATGTTACATTCGATGAGATGTCTATGGTGAAGTCTTGGGGTTCTCGGCAGGTGGAGGACAGAAGCAATAGTACTAGTGAACCTTTGCAGCAGGTGGAGTTTGATGCAGTTCCACCAAGTCCAGCTAAGTCTGTATCTATTGAGTCTACTTCTGAAGATGAGGAATCTACAAGAGAAGTAACTACTGATGTTCCATATGATAGTGACACTGTTAGTGAAGAGGAACAAAAAGCAGTAGATGATGCAGAAGTTACAGTTACGAAGATTGTAACACCCAGCAAACCAAAAAGAAAAACTAGAAGACCTGTAAGGTTAGATGATTATGTAACTTATGCATTACCAGTTGTTGAAGATGGTACTCCAACCACTTATGCTGAAGCTATACAAAGTATAGAGCGTGAAGAATGGCAAGGTGGAATGAAAGAGGAGATGGAGTCTCTTGACAAGAATGGCACATGGATTCTTATGAAACTTCCGAACGGGAAGAAGGCCATTGGGTGCAAGTGGGTGTATGCAAAGAAAGAAGGATCCCTAGTGAATCAAGTACGCTACAAGGAAAGGTTAGTTGCGAAAGGCTATGCCCAGAGAGAAGGAATTGATTACAACGAAGTGTTCTCTCCAGTTGTGAAACACTCGTCAATTCGTATTTTGTTGGCCTTGGTAGCACAATATGATTTAGAACTAGTTCAGCTAGATGTGAAGGCGACGTTCTTACATGGTGATCTAGAAGAGGAGATCTATATGTCTCAGCCGAGAGGATTTGAGGTTGCTGGTAAAGAAGATTGGGTATGTAAACTGAAGAAGTCGTTGTACGGGCTGAAGCAGTCTCCTCGACAATGGTACAAGCGATTTGACCAGTTTATGATTGGCCAAACATACTCAAGAAGTCACTATGACCACTGTGTGTACTTCAAGAAGTTACAAGATGGATCTTTCATATAGTTGCTCTTGTATGTCGATGACATGTTGATAGCATCGAATAACAAGAAAGAGATTGATAATTTGAAACGAAAATTGTCGTCTGAGTTTGAGATGAAAGATTTGGGAGAAGCAATGAAGATTCTTGGAATGGAGATTCAACGTGACAGAGAGAAGGGTAGAGTTTGTTTGTCTCAGAGGGCATATTTGAAGAAAGTGTTACAGAAATTTGGTGTCTGCGAAGGAACTAAACCTGTAAGTACTCCCCTTGCTGCTCATTTTAAGTTGAGTGCTCAAATGTCTCCTATTACCAAAGAAGAGCGTGAGTATATGGCCCAAGTCCCATATGCTAATGCTGTTGGTAGCTTGATGTATGCGATGGTGTGCACGAGGCCTGACATTTCACATGCAGTAAGTATGGTCAGCCGTTATATGCATAATCCTGGTAAAGGACATTGGCAAGCTGTGAAATGGATTTTGAGGTATATTTACGGTACAATTGATGTTGGCTTGGAGTTTGTGAAGGAAGACAGTAACAATCAGTTGTGTGTTGGTTATATGGATTCTGACTTTGCTGGTGATATGGACAAGAGACATTCGACTACAGGGTATGTGTTTACTTTGTCAGGAGCACCAATAAGTTGGAGATCAATATTGCAGTCTACTGTGGCTCTCTCAACTACGGAGGCAGAGTATATGGCAGTGACAGAGGCATTTAGGGAAGCTATATGGTTACAAGGATTGCTTGATGACTTGGGTGTGTGGCAGGATCAACTTCCTGTTTATTGTGATATTATTAGTGCCATATTTTGGGCTAAGAACCAAGTGCAGAATGCAAGGATCAAACATATAGATGTTCGGTTTCACTTTATAAGAGACATTCTTGAAGAAGACATTATACTTGTGAAGATCGATACCAAGGACAACCCAGCTGATATGTTGACTAAAGTTGTATCTGGAGTCAAGTTTCGACACTGCTCGAACTTGGTCCATGTTCTTCCTGTTTGGTGAGACCCTTGTGGGGTAAAGGTTCTTAGGAGCCTGGTGGAGGCCTTCTAGCAAGGCCTCATAAATGAACTACGGTCGGTTTGATTCCTTACAGAAGGATACGTATGCAGTCAGTGGTCAGCCATGTGATGCAATCGACGTTGGAAGACGGAGGTGCTTTTTAGCTATTGATCGTCTCATGCATGAATGCATGATCCGAGGTGGAGAATTGTAGGATTTAGGTCGGTCACAAGTTAGGAGTTTTATGGAAACTCAACTTGGTGAGTCGGTGGAATTCTAGATTATTCTAAGACATTCCATAATTGTTTACTTATGCCTAAACTAGGAAATTCTATGTATGTCTAGAATGTTCTTTGTAGACAAGTATTAAGAAACCCTTTACTTGTAGGGTAAGTATGTAACCTATATATATAGAGCCCTTGGGAGAACCTATGAGATATACCAGAAGCTCTTCTTCTCTCTTGGGTTTTATATATTCTCTCTGTACGATAATATATAAAATCACTTATTCCTTCCCAAGGATTCAACCTTGTTAAATTCTTGTCTTCTTGATTGTGTGCGTTTGTGTTCTTGGCATATTAAGATTATCTTTGTAGCTGTTGGTTAAACGCTTCCGCGGGTTTTAGCGCAACAAGAACTACAAACAGTAGGGATTAAACCAGAAATGTTGGCAGGCGGGATTGATAAGGCAGCGGAATTAAGAGGCGAGGACATGGCTGCAGACACCAGAAAAGAAGACAAAGAAGAGATTACCTGTGAGGGATCCGGGGAAGATGGTAATACCGAGTAGCGGGAATCTGCAACATGAAATAAGAGCTAAATTTCCTATTCTCTAACACATAGCCCTGACCGGATTCCTAAATTAACTGGAACTATAAAAATTAGCCAACTAGAATCATAATTGGTTCCTAGGTCACTATAGTACAGTGCTAAAGTGTTACCGGATAATGATATTAGTGACTGCCAATTTCTTTACCGATCAAAGAGACTGGCGTCTCCATATTCAGCATCGACATGGATGAACAAGTTGTTGGGTATTGAAAAATGTTATTTTTAATTAAAATTTTTTTTTTTTGGCAAACACGCAAGGAGAATTTTATTGGCAAGGCAAAGAAAAAAAATGAGGGAGATTAGGCCTAAACCTCAAAAAGAAGATGATAAGAAAGCGAAATCAAAAAACAAATTATCTAAACGATAAACAGACAAGACTCGATCTGCCACTACCCAAAGAAGGTAATATTGGTCTGCTTTGGGTGTGTCAACCTCCCACCACTGTGAGCGGGTTGACACACCCCATTTGGCCAAAAGATCTGCCACAATATTACCTTCTCTATAGATGTGTGAATATCATAACTGAATTGTCGATCGAAATCGCCTTAACTACGTGCAATGAGTCACACTCAAACCAGACAAGTCATTCTCCTAGTACGAGAGGAATTCTAAAGGCATGAATGGCTCCCCAAAATTATGCCGTAAGTGTCAGTGCCAATAGATTGCGCCAAACAATCCTCTACCAAACAATTGCTGTTCCGAAATACCACTCCCCAACCTGCTGGCCAGGGTTACCCAAGGAACAACCATCCATGTTAATCTTAATCCAACCGTAAGAGGAGGATTCCAATTTACCTCAATAATTTTTGGAGCCTTAGGTTTTCTGACTTCCACCTTGAAAAACCTGAGTTCTCCCAAAGAGTTCTGAACGTGTTCATGTTCTAATTATACCACCAATTCTTGATTTTGTATCAGTATTTGTTATGCGTATATACAATGTTATGTACAAAAAGGCACACCAACTCTTCATTTAACCCTTGACTTTTCTGTAAACTGTCTAAGCACAATAGTGTGTTGGTTGAAGGTGCATATATTGTATAGACTAATTGAATCAAGGTTCTGTTTGGTTGGAAAGATTGAGTTAAAATCGTCTGTCCCTGTTCCCTGTCTCTCGCAGTACCACAGAGATGGGGAGGGGGTGCATCGAAATAACTTGATTTTGGGTGGGGCAAAAGAGAAATAATTTGGATACTTGTTTACCTATGGGCGGTGGTACAGGGAGGGGGACAGGGAAAACGAAACAGACGATTTTATTCGGGAAAGATTAGGTCTGTGCGTCGAAAAGAAAATTCCTTGACAATTAAGGTTCACAAAATGCGCGAAAGGAAACTTATTCCAGGCCATGCTGTAATTTCTCTGTTGAGAACTATTCTCTCCAAAGCAGTTAATGATTAAACATCCACAACCAATGGCTTCACTAAGACATGGTGCGTACTGCATAGGCCAATAATTCTCAGTGTATTAATTAATGAGTGATTCTTTTGTCTCTTGCTAAGTCGTGCAGTATACAAAGAAAAAAAAAATCGTAAAAACGAAGCTGCTAGGAAACTCTCATTGAGCTGGAGAGCTTATAAATTAAGACTATGAACTAATCCCCGAGTACCCGAGACAGATACTCAATCAAGCAACCAATTGATATCAGAAAATCATGGCAAAAGCTCATCACCTAAAATTCTCTCCTTTTCTCGTCGGGTTTCTCATCGTTTTGTTTGTCTCAGACTTGGGGTAAGTTTTACATATACGTACTTTCATAAATTCTTTTTTCTTACATGTAAATACTAATATCTTTATGTTACATACAGATACGTCCATAGCACATGTTATCCACAGGCATACATTGAATTAGACCATGGCAGCTGTGAGGATTTCGGCGGTGGGAGCAACTGCAATTCCAGATGCGCGGTACAGGGCATACAATCTGATTCCTATGCATGCGGATGGAATCAAGACACAGGCAAGAGCGTCTGTATATGCTGCATCGACGGATAAACAGGCAGTTCCACTCCGTCATTGGATCTATTTATAGAGAGAGAGAGATGGCACCGATTACTATCTGTCCTTGCTTGATCTAGATCTATTGCTGATTTTTATGTTGTTTTTGCAATTTCAGTTGTATTTGGTATTTGTATGTTTGTTTGTGTAATTCCTGTTGTATCTGGTGATCTTTGTATGAAGTTTTTTCTGAGTACTTTGTACTGTTTGATTGGATTGAATCAATGTATCTCAATTTTACTACAAAAACATTTCGTGATAACCAAATTTTCTGAGTTTAGTTTTGATTTTATTGTTGAGGAAATTGAATAAAAGCTCCTGATTTTATTGGGCCTTCAAAATTAACCTTATGAGGGTTAAATTTGAAGTCCACCCAAATTGATTTACTGTATGATTCCGTAAATACCCTAGGTAGGTTAGTAAG
>JAJJMA010125989.1:0-25688 GCA_023529015.1 Papaver nudicaule | reverse complement strand
GAAAGGAAATACATAGACTACGAAGAACAATCGATGACACTCGCTGGCAGCACTAACACTAAAACTCTTTAAAAAATCACGCTCCAAAGATTATGCACGCTCAACGAAGCCATCGGGAAACAATACCTAGGGGTCCGTAGCATAACACACCCATGCGCACTCGGCAGCCGTTCGATATCAGCAGGATAACGAAGATCAAAGGAAGCTTTGTGATAAAAACTTATTAAAACAGGTAAATAAACAAGCTAGCAAAAGCGTTCATTCGGGAAACACATTCATAACATGAAACAAATTTCTAGAACAAGAAACAGCAAAGAGAAAAATAACCAACAAAATAAGTTACTCCGAAGACACTAGCATAGAAAACTAAATTCAACCCCTCCTATTTCTACGCCTATTCCGAAGTCGACCAGCCACGGTACTTCGATCTTCGTCAAGGCCCTCGAGCAGATCTACATCGATGATGGGAACTCCAGCAGGAATAGCGGCAGCATTTTCCTCCCAGAAAACAACCTCTGGAATAAATTCTTCTTCCGCAGCAACTTGCTCATCAACCAAAGGAACGACGGCAGGAACAGGTGGATTCACATCGTTAGTTTCTTCCTTCACTTCAGCTTTTACATTCACCTCATCATCAGGAAAGATAAGACCATCCCTAAGCATCGGCAAAATCTCTTCACTATGGCGGCGGAAAAATGATCTAGTTTCATACATACGGCAGTCATAGGGTGAACCACCGTCTTCTCTCATCCTCTGCTCCCTTCTCCTCTCATCACTCTCAATAAGATTCCAAAAAGGCGAACCACCTTGTTAGGATTACTTTCAATCCTAGAAGAGCTAGCATTAGCAAAATCGGCTTCCATCTCCATTATCATTCGAATCCGTTCTCTGCGACTTCTTGAGTCTGTCTCACCATTTCCTTCCTCCATAGGAGCCTTTCCTCTGTCAGCCATTATTTTTTCACAAAATGATAAGAACCCAAAAGGGAATAAACAAAGAAAGAAGAGAATGTAAGACAAATAAACTAAACAGGCAGTTGCTGGTAACCGTAAAAGCAAACTTCGCCTTTTATATGCTATAGTTTAGGGAACCACCTAATCAACGAGTCCAATCAACGGACAGACGTTACAATTTTGATTCCCTTGAGTAGCGCACCAATAACACCATAACTATGCGTTATCCAATAAAGTAACCGTTCCTTTCACAAATCCCCACATTACCGTTCAGAATTCCAAATCGTAGAGAAACCAATTAATAACACCATTCAAAACCGCTAACACCCACGTGTCAACCTTAGCATCAGGGGGCTAATAAAAAGCCAAAATAATTGTAACACAAATAAGCGATAACGAAGGTGGCACGCAAGTAGAAAGACAACGAAGTGCGTCCGAGGGTGAAACCTACAATAAAAACACCAACAGCAAGGTCAAAACTCGGCACGAAAGAAATCGACAAGAAAACAAGCAAACACGAAACCACGAAGCAGGGGTACTGTCTTCGGTCACCGTCATACACAAAACACCTAAAAATCTCAGACAAATCATCACTAGAGTAGCAGGAAAAGCATGTAACAGATTAAAACAACACCATGGCAACAGGAAGCAGCCAAGACTCCGAAGTAAAAAGCGAAAAACAACCAAGCTGAACCAAAAACAACTAGAAAGCTTCACACAGGCAAGGAACTAAAAGACCCAAATAGCAGGGAAACACATTACGTGAATCTTCGTACAAGTAATAACTTAGGAAAATAATTAATAATTGCATCCTTTGAAACATAGCTCCAATCCAAAATAAAAGCCCTGGCTCGCAGAAGGATAAGCAACACCGAATGAAAAAGGCTGTAAACGCCGAGGCAAAAATGCCGTTGAATGAAAAAGGCTGTAAACACCGAGGCAAAAATGCCGTTGAATGAAAAAGGCTGTAAACGCCGAGGCAAAAATGCCGTTGAATGAAAAGGGCTGTAAACGCCGAGGTAATAAACGCCAAACAAAAAAGACCTCGAATAGCAGGCACAGAGTCGATGACCATATAAACCGTAAGGGCCCTACGAGTTATATGGCACGGTCCTCTACCCACAAGACACCCCGATAGCGGTGAAGCACTTTGAATCAAGGCTACATAAGCCGACGATGCACTCGTGCTCACTGCCAAACGGCCACGAGGACTGCACGTTCTCGGGCGCCGAGGGGACGATAAATGGGATTAACATCTAGCTATAGAGGAAGATGGAACCCCGAGGCAGCTACTTCGTTCTCAAAATCAATGACGGAGTACGCAGCTGAGGGCCCCTCATAAAAATTCGAGCCTCAAAAAGGGGGAGGTGTAAAAGATTTGGAGGGGTCGAACTTTAGGCCGCGATAAGAGAAGAGTACCATGTCTAAGCTCCAGCTTCGACCGGCACTCCCCCATTGTGTTACTTTATTATTGAGAAACAGGGTATCCATTCCAAATTTGTACATTTACTTAGGCTAAAGGTAGTTAGGGTACCTCCGTGCCCTCCGAGGAAGATAAAAATCTTCAGCACCTGCCTAACGTATCAAGGAAACATGGATACCTACGCAATCAATAGCCAGTGTTTGCTTGAAACCAGTGTAACTCAAAGCCTTTGGGAAGGGTGATCCGTATGCCCCCACTAGCTTGGTAACTTTCTCCTACATCGAAGTAAGCCCCGAAGTTGCACCTCGAGAAGCCATACGAACCATTTACAGGCTACTTTCGAAACCAATCGATAAAAAGCAAGGCACAAAGCAGCAATAGCAAAACGAAGAAGAATAACATTAAGAGATAGAGAAACGCAACAAGTGCTTACAAATCCTATTCAATGCACAAATAGCTACAAGTCATCGAAAGTTAGAAGAAACACACTTCCTATTTTACAGACATCCTAACTCAGGATCATCCAAATTACAAGAAAAAGTACTCTAGGGATTCTCTCGGGACGAAGCCGCAGGATCACTGTCATTCTTCTTAAACAAAGGCAAAACCTGGGAACTCATAATACTGTTAAGTTCATCCACGGGATCTCGAACCTCGGCAGTAACCTCGGAGTTTTTACCAGAAGCATCAATGCAATCAACCTCCTTCGGGTCACCACCAAAAGGCTCGTCACCTGCCTTCGCACTCCCATCACCCCCTTTATCACCTTCTGACTCTTCACTAATGCTTTCATCAATTACATCCAGCTCCCGACAGTCAAAACCATCGCAATCCTTTCGCTCCTCATTGATAGCTCCATGACCCTCAATCCCCAACCCACCATCAGCATTGTCTTTTGCTGCCTGCAAATTTTCCGCTAGCCTCACTTTTCGCAACTCGGAAATTATTAACTCAGCCTCGCTGGTCGAAATGAGATCCTTATCAGACTCAAGTTCAACATCTGGATCTTCCAAACCATCAAAATAATAGGGTGGTTGAATACCCATACTCCTACACGCATATCGGGCATGGCTACGACTAAACAAAGAGGTGCGCTTCTCCTCCCCTTCGATATGGTTCTTCAAGGAAGAAATCTCAGCATCCTTTTTATAGCACAAATCAAGAGCCAAACGCAACTCCTCATCAAGCTTCAAAGCTCGCTCTCTTTGAACATCAGCATCTTGATTAAAGGTGTCTCGCTCGGACACGGCAATCTTAAGGCGATTCTCTAGCTCCTTCACCTCCTTCGTAAGATTTTTCTTCTCTTGCCGTAAGAGACGGATGTTCTCGCTAAATTGAGCAACCTCCAAACCTTGGGCACCAGCAAGGTCAAGCAAAAACTTTCCATGATATTTTTGTTGAAAGCAAGGAACAAAAAACATCAATAAAAAACATACAAAAACATGCAGGCGAGCGAAAACAACAAAGAGGTATACTCACAGCTTCCACGAATGATTGATGGTAGGAGGGTACATCGGCAACATAATCTTTGTCCAAAGAACCGGAAAAGGCTCGGGCAAGAAATCTAGACACGGAAGGGTCTAAAGGGCGTTTTTGGGGATCCCTCGAATGTGCTCTTAAAAGACTAGCCACCAGCACGAGGACTACGTCAAGAGTTCGTTATCTGCCTCTCCGAACCTAAGCTCGACCGCTGGGTGACGACGATAGGAATCGAAGGAACATTCGCACCCGATGCAAAGGAACCCAAAGTGGTACCAATATTGGACCCATACTGATTCAAATTGATCTCTGGTTGGTCAGAATGAGAAGCTTCGCCATCAAAAGAAGAACGTCCCTGCGAGGGTACCACAATTCGGGAGTTCGGCATCCCAGATGCTTCGCGGCTAAGATTCCCTCCCGTCGGAGTCGTATCATTTTCGGTCTCTTCGTCATCCGAACTAATGATAAGCTTGCGAGTTTGCCTTCGGGTAACAGCTGTAGTTGTAGAACTAATGGCATTCGCACCTTTCCTCTTCGTAGCCATGGTTTTTCCTCTTTTTCGATTCGGTTCACGAGGGGATAAATTCGCAGTATCACCATCATCAACCAACACGTCGCTCTGCTGACAAGCAGCCAATTTATCAGGTTCTAAACAGAGGCAAATATCCATACCTAACGCATAACTGAGGCAGGAAGTGTTTATCACCTGACTAATTCCCCCCTTCTCAGCAGGCGTCGACTTTGAAGACCTTTTTCTCCTCTTCGGAGCATCACTTTCGTCCGAAGATCCTTGACTTTTCGTCTTCGTTTTCTGAAAACAAAACACGGATGAGAATAGACCCCTGAAGAAGAATAAAAGCAAAGAAATTTCAAATTATACTTTACCCTTTGTTTGGCTCGAGCAATCTTTTCTTGAGATTTGGTACGCTCCTTCTCGGAGAAGAAAATACTATAGAAATTTACAACAGGGAGATTGTGTATAGCCTCAAATTTCTTGCGCTCGACTCTCTTTTTCTCATCTTCGTAGCCATACAAAACAGGGCCTTCGATGAGTATAGGCTTTGTAAACCACACCTCATCGCTAGAGTGGCGAAGAAGCGTATTCTTTTTGGACCCCGAAAGATCTACATCACCGAGGGGATGAGAAAAATCGGGCATTTTGCCTCAACCCACACTCCAGGGAGCTTTCTCTTTGGATAAAGATTTTTCCACCTTGTAACACTTAAAGAAATTTTCGACGGTCCAGTACTCGGGAGAACGTTGAAATTTCTCAGGAAGCTCTTTATAATAATATGATCTACCCTCCGAACGAGCAACCCATTCGCTGATGACTCGAATAGCGTTTCCATTTAATTGCATCACTCCGCAGGGAGGACTGATCTTGGAATAAATTGCATAAAAAAGAGGGTTGGATGGATTGTACAAAGGGACGGGAAGACCGGCGCCGAGTTGTTCTCCGGAAACGATTAATCTTCTATCGCCACACTTCTGAGCAGCAAGCAATTCAGGGGATAGAATCTCCTTCCCTAAACTTTTATAAGGAAAAAGAGACGGATCAAATCCGTAGGTACGCGCCCTTTCCTCCCAGCTAATTTTCTGGGGATCCACCATTTTATAAGGTAACACTGTAGCAGGAGGAACGTCTGAAGAAGCAATTGCAGAGGCATCGGCGGCAGCCTGCAACAGAAAAGAAAGTTTAAAAGGGAATATAAAACAGAGATCGAAACCAAAACGATGGAGATAAAACTCAGAAACTCACCATGATTGAAGAAAAATACAGAAGAAAGAAAGATGCAACCCCTTCGGAAAATAATGAAAAGCAGAGAAAGAGAGAGGGAAGAAAAGAAGACAAAGCAAGTTTAAATAGGAATAAAAGATAGAACCTACGCAGCAAGTGACAGGTCAAAGAGGGGTGAAGGTTTCGAAAAGCACGCGAAGGTACGTGTGTCAGTCAGAAATTAATGCGAGGACACGTTTCGAAGAAGGCGAAACGCCAGGGGTTTTCTTCTCCAAACCCCTTCGACCTTTGGATAAGAAAAGAGGCAAACTGTAGGGGGTAAAACCCCTCGGAACACGTGTCTCGCATCCGGGAAGCCTAACCATGCCGAAAGGATTGACAGCGAGATCGTTGACCAGCCCCGAGAAGAAGAAGTGGTTACACACAAGCGAAGTGAAGACTCGGAGAGAAAGAGATTCGGACCATGACAAGGGACCGAAGCCCTAGAATCAGCCTCGGAGCGACAGCGAATAAACCGCCTTACTCGACAGGGACTGACACCACCACGATTGAGTCTTTTGTATTTATTAGCTGTAAACCACCCAAGCTCGGTCTATATAAGGCGAGCTTGGGAAACGTTGTAGAGGGTTGGATTCTGGTTTGGTTGAGTCTAAGCGGCAAGAGAGAGATTAGGTTTGTAATCTCCTCTGGTTCCTTAGGGTTATATTCTTGTAATCACAACATTGAAATACATATAAATCTTCTTATACTTAGCCTTCACTGTTTGAGTTTGTCTTTAATTACTGTTCTTAAGTACCCTCGGTGCTGTTCTTATGGTCTTCGCACCACTGAATCTCAACTAAATACTGTATGTACGAGTAGATCTGATGGATATGGTAGCTTGAGTACCTATGCAGATTTTCTACTCGTACAGCTTTATTCATAAGCTCTGCATTATGAGTGCCTAAACCTCCTTCAATCTTACTTCTACAATGTTTTTGCCAGTTAATGAAGTGTAGATTTTTCTCGTCAACAGGATGACCCTACCGAAACATCTCTGAATCTTATCAATTTGATCAGTAACACCTTTAGGTAATAAGCACAAACCCATGAAGTAAACTGGAATCGACGAGAGAACTGACTTTGACGATACAGTGCGTTCAGCAGAAGAGAGATAATGTTGCCTCCGTCCTGCCAGTCTTGAGTTAAATTTCTCTGCAAGGAAGTCAAAACTTGATATTCTAAAATCAGACTTCAAAGGAATTCAAAACTACAATATATACTATGAGCGTCTTTGGGTTATTACGAATATTTAGGATCACATGACACTCAAAATGACTAGGTAGAAAACTTTTGGCTCATTACGTCGCAGCCAAAGTTGGTAGGTAATCTCAAATCGTGGACTTGCCAAAGCCAAGTACCTGACACCTTATCAACTGTTAGAGCATGGCTCGGTCAACCTCACTAAGTGTTGGTATGCCAGGCTTAGTTGTCAAATTTAGTAATAAAAACTCGACCGCTTGAAACACATATTAGGTAAAGACTTCATTAAGTTAGCTTTAGGTTGTGAAAGATGTTGGATGGATTTGGAGTCACTACATGGTTGACACCTCTTCTACAGGGCTTGTCTTCGCTATGATAATCCCTTGATGTGCTCGATAGTTAGATATTTATCACTTCGGTTACTTTATGCCGCCTCATTGTCCATTCGCTAATCGACACATACCTCCGTCGTTCTATCAAGATATAAAGTATTGAGGTGACCTCCGCACACGCGTCTGTCATGCCCAGGCCTATTGAAGCTACGTTCATCCGGGCCTTTGGTTTTCATCATACCTCGTGATGAGGTAAAGTGTTTTGGGTTGGTTTCCGTACTTCGCCTCCTTCTTGCTATCGTGCCCTCAGCTCTTAGATAAGGCCACGTGTCCATCGAGAATTATGTATTAATAGTTTGCCCCTTTACTTTCAGTTATTACAAAGGGTAATTATGGAAGAAAACCATCCTTTTAAGCCGCCACTTTCTCACTCTTTAATATGTGGTCTCGTCCTTAGATCGTGTGCTAACTTCTCTTTGTATCTTGCGTCAGTTACCAATCATTCTCTGGATTTATAAATAACAGAGAGAGGATCTTTATTCTTCTTCAGTTTTTTCTTTTCTAACTTCTCTTCACGCAATCAGGGTGATTCTTTACATCTTGGAGCTTTCTTCTTTTTTGGGTTGTCCGAGTCTTTCTCTCTTGCTGATCCTTCTCCAGGTAAGTTGAGATCGTTTCTTGTTTTTCAGTTTTGCTTGGATATTGAAGTATTGATATAATGTGGGATCTATGTGATGCTTGGTGAAGACTGTTCATTTTCTTTGTATTCTGTATTCTTCATTTTGCTTTCATCATGATGTTTTTGTTGTTGCTGTCGTTACTTGATCATCTTTTGAACTCGACTTTCTTGCCTAGATTGAAGCTTTCTTGGGTACTTGAATTCCTGCTTTCATATTGTCTGGTTGTTCTTCTTTATTTGTGGTTGTTCTTGGTTTGCCTTCTCATTATAGGGTTTCCCACGGAGATGACAAAAAAGAAGTCTAAAACTAGTGTTCGTAAACAAACGGAGACTTCGTCCCCCTCAGCTTCGGTTGAGGTAACGAGCGAGGATGTCCCCGACACTACCGTCCCGAACTATGAATTGACGAGGCTTGATCCACAGCCTACGGATATCTACCGACACTGAACGATTGAGGATATCAGGAGCATGTTTCCTCTTGATGGCTTAGAGGTTGAGTTTTATGGAGACGTAGATGTCTTAACCGAACATATGATTCATAACTTTACTTTTGACGAGAACAATCTTCTTACTACGGTTGGTCAGCTTGTTGCTGGATTAATTCTTCATCTTTTCAATCCCGAGGATACCTTTTTATTTTGATGTGTTATCGAAGCGTAATATCCCAGCCACGAAGTATGAGATCCGAGGTATCTTTCAGTATACCGGGAATTTTCTTCGCATCCTTCACGAGTGTTGGCTTCGTAGGAAGGGTAAATCCAGGGTAGACTGTTATGATCCTTTTGACCCTCAGTTTGGTGTTGTTGCATCTCATCATACTCCTTCCCATTTTAATGCCATATGGGCGGATTCTGTCCAAAGCACAAATCTCTTGCCCTGGTGTGTAGGTCCTCGTCGTCTTAATCCTGCCGGGGTTCCTCCCTTGCTGAAGGAATGTGACAATATTTCTCAAATGAAGATTCCTGGTACCAAGAGTGCGGTCTTTCCTGTGGAAAAGAGAATTCGTCTGGATCATGACAAGCGGTGGATGCATACTCCTTTAAGGATCAAGGGCCCTTGGTTTGCTGGCTTCAAAAAGGGATGATTCATGGAACTTGGTATTGAGGCTTTTATCTGATCTTCCTTATGAGTATCGTGATTTCATTGCTTGGGTTTTTAATACCTCCAAGCCCCAGGTACGTCTTGGCTTTTCTTTGGATTTTCCTTTAGGATGATATCTTGGTGTTTCTATTTCATTCCTCGCTTGCTTTTACTTTGGTGTAGACTCGTGCCCCTTCGAAGAAGAAGAAGGTGGCTAGTAAAAAGGTTGCGGGCAAGCCCGGGAAGGGTGATGCCTCTGCTTCGGGGAAGGATGGTAGTTCTGCTTCTTTGTCAAAGGTATGGCTTAGCTTATCTTAGTAAATAAGTGTTTGTTGCCCTTAGTTTCCCCCCGAAGCCATAGTTTTGACGAAGGTATGTTTTCTTGTCCCTTGCAGCCGAGGAAACTTTCTTTGAAAAATAAGGTCAGCCCCTCCGAGGATGAAGAACGTAGTACTGGTGGTAGTCCTCCAACGACGGTTTGGAGGATGGATCCGACGCAAAGGAAAGGAAAGGAAATAAGATTGTTTCCGACGTGAAATAAGAAGATGATGAAGAAGGAGAAGAAGAAAGTGAAGAAGAAAAAGAAAAAGAAAACGGCGAAGAAAAATCCGAAAGTTCTTCGTTTCTTGGTTCTAGGGGGGTTGATAATCCTCTGGGTGGCTTGAAAGGTTCGCGGAAAAGAAATTTGGGTGATGATAAGGGTGGTAAGAGTAACACTAAAGATGTGGGTGATCAAATCCCTGGGTTGACTCCTGGGGCTGATAAGAAAAAGGCGAAGGTCTTCGAGGGTGTTGATTCCCAAGGTCAAGGATCAGGACAGTTGCCTTTGAACGTGGGTGTAAGTGCTCAACCTGTTACTCCTTTTGGTGTTAGTACGCCTATTGGTGGCGCTCCTAGTAGTTTGCCTCTATTATCCCCTCTTCCTTGTCTTACACTTAACTGGACTGACTCTTCGTTTTCGGGAAGGAGAGAGGGTAGTTCTTTGGCTGGGACCTATGCCGCTGGCTTCGGTAGTCCTTCTCAGGTTGCTATTACTCCTCGTTCTTCAGACCCTGTGAGTAGGAGGGCCGCCTTGTTATTAGAGTCTGACGAAGATATTTTCCGTCGTTGCTATAAGCCTTCGTATCACTCTTGCTCTGTGAATCCCCCACTGCTTAGTCCTGATGAGATAGACCGAATGAAGAATGCTTTGGATCTTCAATTCGAAGGTACAGGATATTTTTCTGGATCCTGCTTGTTCCAACATCTTAGGTGAGACACCTAGTCTTGAGAGTGTGCAGGAGAGGATGAAGCAAATTATTGGACCCCTTCCCTTCCTCAGCTGGACTTGTACTCGGTAATTAATCTTTCCTAGTTTGTATCCTTGGTTTCGCTCTTCTTCGTTCTGTTTTGATGTTTGGTTGTATATTTCGTTCTTGGTGTAGTTGTCCGAGCAACTACGTTGTTCTTCTTTGATGGTGAGCTTTTATGAAGCCAAGTGTGCCAAGTTGGAGAATTATGCTAGCCAGGTTATCTCTGATCGTGATAATGCAGTGAAACGGTACCAAGAGGTCCACTAACTTTTTATTTTCGTGAACCTAGTTGATTTGGTTGCTTGAACGATCTCACAAATCAATATTCAAGCAACAACCCGAGTACAGTTCAGAGAACCGAATCCGAACAAGAACAAGTTCTTGTAGATCTCAACAGAGATGGATTCACTCAAGGGTATAAACAACAAACTTGCAATGCTCTAATTATATAGATTAGAGAGAATATAATGCGGAAGGGAAAAGTAATGCAAGACACCAAAAGTTTTGTTAACGAGGAAATTGCAACCAGCAGAAAACCCCCGGGACCTCGTCCAGATATGAATACCCACAGTATTCGTTGAATACAGATGCTAGCCTACTCTCAGACTTCAGACTGGAATGTATCGAGACTGAATTCACCCTACAAGCAACCCAGATACCGTTTTGCTCCTACGTCTCTTCCCGCAGAAACCTACGTACTTGATTCCCCTAGCTGACGTCCTCTACAGGCCTAAGAGTTTCTCCACTTCCCTTCGTGAATACTAGCGCTACCCTGCCTCTAACAGGACACCTGGTGTACTCAAATGTAATTAAACAAGAATACTGTTGTGATTTCCTTTAGACTTAAAGTCAAGGTTAATGGAAATCGAGATGCTGATTAGGACTTATTGATCTAACCTAAACAGCTTTACCTTGTAACGCGTGACAAACTTATATTCAACCTAGTTCGTGAATTGCGTTATGGAACTTCTAGGGCTTATAACACCGAGTGCAGCCTTGCGAAGTTTCCATGAAATCTTGGTCTTTGTATGATTGAATAAATCAATCGACCCAAGATACAGGATCAATGAATTTTACTTCTGACCTGTTTTCACAATTCTTAAGTGAAGTCTTTCAAATACTCGTAGTCCAAGAAAAGGACTTCGAGATGACGACCAACCTTTATGCAAAGATACACAGATGTGTAGAGGATTGAAGTTGTATCTTGCAGAAGGTTATCTATTTATAGTGATCATCAAGGGAGGCTTTGCTTTAAAGTTAAGCAACCTTGAGTGGAGCTCAAGCAAGTTTCCGAACTTAGAAAAGTCCATAGGCTTGCTTTGAGATCCAACCCAATCTTCTTCTAACCTGTTGGTCGAAACCTAAAGGTTGTGAGAAAACTCGCTTTGATTTCTGTGTAATCTCATCACTGATCTCACCTCAAGGGTAGCTGATATTGAACAAGACTGCACTGTTTATGATGAGCAAGAGAATGAGGTAATTGAAAAATAAAGTATTTTGTTCTCTATATTGCATATTCTAGGTTAAAGCATCTCTTGCTTCATGTGATTGTATAGCAGTAAAGCTTATGCTTCTTGTTCACCTTTCAATATATTGATTTTTTTTAAACAATAATTGATGATTGCAATACTTAAATCTTATCGATTATCCTTGTGAATGTATTGCAACCCATCGTAAATTGCTATATCACCCTTTTTGGGTAAAGCAATTTGCGAAGAATTATCAAAATCCATGCTTCTGGCTCTTATAGCTAAAAAGAGTTTGATAAGGAAGTCCCTCATAAACTACAATTTTGGACTCCGATGGATAAAACGTTGTACTTTTAATTCTTAGTCGAAAAGTGCTAAGAAGGGGAACCCTATGTTTTCTCCAAAGGTGATGGCTTTTCATAACTCTATGAGAATATGAACGGCTAAACCTTGAATTCCTACGTTCGTAACTGGCTAGGGAAGAAAGACATAAAAGCAATTTCACTTGTAAAATTGTACTAGAACGCAATATTATAAACAAAATCCTTACTTGGGAAGGTCGTCGCGTTATTCAGGGAATGACACATAATGGGGCAGAGTTCTTTTGAACTTGTGCTTCATGGTAATATCTTTTTGGGGTGTGCGACTGTGGAAATTTCGAGAGAATTGCGCCTTTAATCTCTCGTTTCAGGTATGTTTACGTTTGTCTACATTAGTTTTGCGCTATTTTATGATGATATCTATTTTCTTTTTCTGTTTGTCTAATTTTTATGACAAAAAGGGGAGATATCTTAGTAGTTTCAGGGGGAGAAATCTTCTAACTACTACGACATATGTCATACAAAAGATAAATCTTTTCGGCATTGTCATAGGGGGGTAAAATTGATGTGCTTAGTCATGTCTAAAGCGAAAATTAGTGTATTGATTAAGGGGGATAACATATCATATTGTGTAGTATCTTTAAGCATCGGTGCAACATGCTTAAAAGTTTTGTGTACTACTCAATTTTATAACAACTCTTCTTGGACTATGTCCTTCTAGAACTAAGGTATGTGGTGGCCTTTGAGTTGTTATACACTATTGTAATCTTCATTTGCAGGAACACACGATCATATCTGAAGACATTGAAGATTACAGAAGATCAAGTTTACGTTATGGTCAGGGCTAAAAGATTTCACTTTTTGAATCCATGTGTAAGATTGGTTTTGTCACTAAAATTGACAAATGGGGAGATTGTGAGAGCATAGCTCGGTTGAACCCTCTGGCGTTGCTATCTCAAGTCAGTTGTCAAGTTAAGTTGACGAAAACTCAAACCTTGATTATGTCTACAATATCAGTTCGGACCAGGATAGGTTTGGTATTCGAGACGAAGACCATTGATGATGAAGACCAGAGCTTACCCACTTGATATATTCATCGTCCTCATTGAAAGGTTATAAAGGTTTTCCCTTCAGTTTCGTATTTACCATTCTATCAATAAAATAGTCTATGCTATATATTTTTTGTAGTGATCTCGAAGGATCAAAGACTAGTTCTCTTAGCATTTAGATCACAAAGTGACCAATGCCTAAGTAGAATGTGAGAATAGAGCTAGTTCTTGAATTCACTTGAACAGCGTACGCGTTCATGAACACTTTCATATGCTGGAAGGAAAATTCCTGAACTCAGCAGTTTCTCATGAACGCGTTCATATGCGAGTTTAGAAACTCCTGAACTCTGAGAAACTATCCATGGACGCGTTCATATAAGCCATGGTTTTAAACTTCTAAGTAGAGGTTTTGCCTTTTGTGAATGAATTCTCGAACTCGTTCACAATAAGGCCCATGGAGCTCTTGTCCACAATGATCTTTACGTTCGTGTATTCTTACATGGACTCCATAGCATGGCCCAATTGCTTAGTCATTCTTATCCTTCAATTCGGTTAAGGCGAGTCTTCTCACAGCCTTTAGGTTTTTAACCAACGGGTTAGAAGAAGATTGAGATTGGACCTCAACAAGCCTATGGACTTTTCTAAGTTCGGAAACTTGCTTGAGCCCCACTCAGGGTTTCTTAACTTTAAAGTAAAGCCTCTATTGATGATCAATGTAAATATATGACCTTTGCAAGATACAACTTCAATCATCTACACATCTTTGTATCCTTGCGTAAAAGTTGGTCGTCATCTCGAAGTCCTCTTCTTGGACTACGACTATTTGAAAGACTTCATTTGAGGATCGTGAAGCACAGGTCGGAATTAATATTCCTGATCTTGTATCTTAGGTCGATTGATTTGTTTCAGTTCAATAAAAAAAAAACAAAGATTTGATAGAAGCTTCGTAAGGTTGCACTCGATGTTTTAAGTCCTCGAACCTCCATAACGCAATTCACGGAGTAGGTTTAATACTAAGTTTGTCATGTGTTACGAGGTAAAACTGTTTAGGCTAGATCCCCTATTCAGTATATCGGTTTCCATTAACCTTGACTTTATGTCTAAAGGAAATCACCTATCACATTCTTTGTTGAAAGACAATTAATTAAGTACAAACATGTGTCTTATTAGAGGCAGGGTAGCGCTAGCCTTCACGAAGGGAAGTGGAGCAACTCCTAGGCCTGTAAAGGACGTCATCTAGGGGAATCAAGTGCGTAGGCTTCTGCGAGAGTCAAGAGACGTAGGAGCACAACGATAGCTGAGTTACATGGAGGGTTAATTCAGTCTCGATACATTCCAGTCTGAAGTCTGATGGTAGGCTAGCGTATGTATTCACTTATACTGTGTGTGTTCAAATCTAGACTAGGTCCCAGGGTTTTTCTGCTAGTTGCGATTTTCTCGTTAACAAAACTTCTGGTGTCTTGCATTACTTTTACCTTCCGCATTATATTGTCTCTGATCTATATAAATAAAGTATTGCTAGTTTGTTGATTCAAACCCTTGAGTGAATCCATCTCTGTTGAGATCTACAAGAACTTGTTATTGTCAGGATTCGGTTCTTGAACAAAGAACCGTACTCGGGTTGTTACTTGGATATTGATTTGTGAGATCATTCGAGTAATCTGATCAACTAGGTTCACGAATTCAAAAGTTGGTGGTGTACCTTGGTATCCCCTCCGTTTCAATAATGTCGACACTAACTTCCTAAGGATTAACTGGACGGGCCAGATCTATATCTTAGGTGGAAGTGGGATCAAGACCATGATGACTCACGTTAGAATAACGGATTCTGGAAATGGACTAAGTGTCGAGTGTTAAGCTTAAGTGAACCAATGGTTCAAAGACATTTCAAACCATATAATAAAAGATATACCATTAAAGTACAGTGTATGATTCTCCGAGTAATAACAATGTTGTCCCACATGAATTCCCGATTCCAATGTAAATCATCACGTTAATGATATCCGAGAATTCATATTAAATACCAGTAGATACTCGATTGGGTGTTTGAACGTGTAGTATTTAAATAGATACGAAGATCAAAATTAAACGCTAATAGTGGTGATTAGAAATCATGTGTCTACAAGCATGAGCGAGACGAACCATATTTCTAATAAGACTCAACCCGATTTAAGTTGTACATTGAAGATTAACCGATCAAACTTCAAACTGAGAATATCAAAATCTTTATAATTCGTTGAAGCACAAATCAAAAAGGTAAAGTTTGAACTTTGATACACGTTTTCTGAGATAACCTGATTTAGGTTTCGAACTCTACATCTCATTTAGCAAAAACCCAAATGCTAGGTTTCGGATTCTAGATAATATATGAACAAAACCAAAATATGGTTTCCAAATCTAGATTCCATGTAGCGTAACAAATTCTTAATTTCGAACTTAGATTTCATGTTCAACAAAACCAAATTTAGTTTCGAAACAAAGAACTCATATTTAGTTCGTTACAAATGTTTGGTGTCGAACTTGAGAGTCCATGTGGTCAAAGACATTTTAACATCACGTCGTTTTGTCTTTGAACGCTAAGGAATATGTCCCAGTATAATAGACCGGTCACTTAGTACTCACATGGTAAGAACCCATTTTGGTTTCGATTATCGAGTCATCATAATCCACACAAACGTAGTCTCGAACTCAAGTTTTCTTTTAGCCCAAACCTAGGATTAGGTTTCAAACTCTTATTAGCTTATGGAGAAAACCACATCATGGTTTCGAAACTTAAAATGCATTTTACCAAAACCAACATTGTGGTTTCGAACTTTAAAATCCATAAGAAAGAAAACTAGGAATATGATTTCGAAATCTAAAAGTCATATGACATATTTAGATCTCATATATCCAAAATCAAATGTATGATTTTGAACTATAGAATACAGAGCCATACATAGATATAGCTATCGAACTCAGAAAAGCAGTATGTCGAGTTTACACAACAAAAGTGTGAGTCACGATCTCGATGTACATATAAATAAATACTAATAATCTAACTTAATAGACAAGGTAAGTCGAGACACAACACTATAATGAATATAAATCTCCTAAGACTACAGAGAAAACATCAATATAGACTGTTATTATCCAACTCGTAGGTTTTTAGGAAAAACCTTATATTACTTAGAGATGAGAAGAAAACAAAGATCTAAGAAGTATGAAATGTCATAAATACAACGGCGGATATCGCAAACGATATCGTGGAGTTATATTTTAAGACACTTTCCAACTCGTAAGTTTTAGGAAAAACCTTATATTACTTAGAGATGAGAAGAAAAGAAAGCTCTAAGCAATATGAAATGCCATAACTACAACAACGAATACCGCAAGCGATATCGTGGAGTTATATCTTAAGACACTTTGATCACAAGTAATCAATTCATAACATAAAGCGCAAGCATTAAGGTATGTTTAGTGTTTGTAGCACACGTGTAAAAGATAAATGGAATCGCGTTATTTAGATTCACTAACCTCTTGAATGCGAAAGCGAATAGCCTCGTTTGCTCCTCGATCTTCTTCGTGTCTTCAAGTAGTGACTTTAAATCCCTCCAAACATCTTTCACAACTTAAAGCTAACTTAATGAAGTCTTTATCTATGTGTGTTTCAAGCAGCCGAGTTTTGATCACTAAACTTGACAACTAAGCTTGACATACCAACACTTAGTGAGGGTGACTGAGCCATGCTCTAACAATTTTAAACAAATTATAATAAAACGGATATGTATTGTTATATTTACCTCAATAATGCCCATCGACCAAGGATACTTAGGATACCTAGTGATGCGAAGTCGAGAGCTATGTACAACTCGGATAATATAGTGGACCCCTAATACTAAGTTGTAGCAACTTCCATATCTTTCAACGCCTCTAAACATCCAACTTATACAGTACTACTTGAGTTGCGGAAAAGCCAATAACCAATCATCCAGAAAATTAATACTTTGGCAATTTCGGTAACCGATTCAGGGTCATCATGAAAACTTTGGTCAGTAATAGATGCCTCTAAACCGGACACAATAATTACACCCTTTTTTAAGGTCTTCTGAATTGAGAGTCTTTTACCTTCTGCAAAGTACCGCGAAAGTTCATTATTTGTAAGAGCATTGCTCGGTTGAACCCACTGATGTTGTTATCTCAAGTCAGTTGTCAAGTTTAGTTGACCAAAACACAATCCTTGATAATTCTACTCTACAACTCGGACTAGGATAGATTTAGGTATTCGAGACGAAGACCACTGAAGATGAAGACCGGAGCCTACATACTTGATTAAACATATCGTCCTCACCAAATGTTAAAAAGGTTTTCCTTTCAAGTTTCGTATTTACCATTCTATCATGAAAATAGTCTATGATGTTGTTTATGTGATCCGAAGGATTATAAAGATAAGTTCTCTTAAGCATCTAAGTCATTTCATGACCAATGCTCAAGTAGAATGTGGAATATTGAGTTAGTTCTTAGATTGCGTGAACAACATACGCGTTCATGTACGCGTTCATATCTTGGATATCGTTTATAATAGAGCTTGAGCACTTTGTATGTACGCGTTCACGTATGCGTACATGAGAACTCAGGAAGTTCCCGAACTCCACAAATTGATCTATGTACGCGAACATGTACGCGTACATATAAACCATGTAAAGAACATGCCAACAGCATACGCGTTCATGTGTTGACGTTTTTGCCTATTGTGAATAGTTTCTTATAAGATTTCGCAATATGGCCCATGAAACTCATGTCCACAATTTTCTTTGAGTTTGTATACTTGTGTATGAACTCCATAGCATGTCCAAACTTGTTTGAGCCATAACCATCCTTCTTGATCAAGGCGAGTCTTCTCACAACCTTTAGGTCTCGACCGACGGCTTAGAAGAAGATTGAGTTGGACCTCAATGCAAGCCTATGGACTTTTCTAAGTTCGCAAACTTGCTTGAGCCTCACTCAAGGTTGCTTAACTTTAAAGCAAAGCCTCCCTTGATGATCCCTATAAATTGATGACCTTCTGCAAGATACAACTTCAATCCTCTACACATCTGTGTATCCTTGCATAAAGGTTGGTCGTCATCTCGAAGTCATTTTCTTGGACTACGACTATTGAAAGACTTCACTTGAGGATTGTAAACCACAGGTCGGAAGTTAAATTCCTGATCATGTATCTTGGGTCGATTGAATTATTTCAATCTTATCACGACCAAGATTTGATAGAAACTTCGCACAACAGATCTCGTATCAGAAGCCCCAGAAGTTCCATAACGCAAAATCACGAACTAGGTTTAAGACTAAGTTCATCAAGCGTGAGGAGGTAAAAATATCTATGCTAGATCAATAAGCCCTATTCAGTAAAACCGATTTCCATCAACCTTGACTTTAAGTCTAAAGGAAATCACAATCATATTCTTGTTTTTAACAGAGTACTTTTAGGTGTCCTGTTAGAGGCAGGGTAGCGCTAGTCTTCACGAAGGAAAGTGGAGCAACTCCTAGGCCTGTAAAGGACGTCACCTAGGGGAATCAAGTACGTAAGTTTCTGCGGGAGCCAAGAGACGTAGGAACACATTGGTAGCTGAATTGCTTGGAGGGTTAATTCAGTCTAGATACATTCGAGTCCGAAGTCTGAGAGTAGGCTAGCGTCTGTATTCGCTTAATACTGAGGGTGTTCACATCTGGACGAGGTCCCGATTTTTTTTTGCCGGTTTGCAGTTTCCTCGTTAACAAAATTTCTGGTGTCTTGCATTACTTTTCCCTTCCGCATTATATTATCTCTGATTTACATAATTGAAGTAATTGCAAGTTTGTTGATTCATAACCTGTAGTGAATCCATCTCTATTGAGATCTACAAGAACGAGTTCTTGTTAGGGTTCGGTTCGCTGAACTATACTCAGGTTGTTGTTTGAATATTGATATGTGAGATCAACTAGGTTCACGAAAACTAAAAGTTGGTGGTATATCTCGGTATCCCCTCTTTTTCATTATTAATTATATCTGTCATCAAGCATCTTGGTCAAATGGAACATTATCTCTGTTACGAGAAGGTATCCCAAGTAAGAACGACAAATCTAATGGCATAATTTCTGTAAAACAATAGAAATGAACATTAGCATTTGAAATTTATTTGACATATTTGTACAATATGATATATTAACATTAAAGATGCACAATTTTTGACATACATATTTCAAAATTTTCAACATAAAAAGTGTGTGTAGTATACCACCAATGTTCCACCAAACAGAACATCAATTTGTTTTGATTTTTCTTCGCTCCCATAAAGTACAAACAATTCAAAGGAAATTTGTCGATAATTATCTGAGCACCTCTTGTTAGCTTTTCATAAACCGGTAAACTCCATACCAAGAGTTTTTGATTTTTTCTAGTTCTACTGGATATATGACCTTGCTCTGTAGCTAAATCTCGACTATAAACTTTTCTTGGACGTTTAAATCTACCACTGGTGGAGGATATTGAGTCAGTTGACTAGTCTTTGATTTATTTGTCTACTATTATAGGCTTGAGATTGAATTTGAGACATTTCTATTGAAAACTTTGTAGAAGAAGAATTAGAAGAATTTTTTGTGGATTTTTTTTTGTAAATAACTAGATGTGGTTGACGAATGTTTTGAATAACTTGACGAATGTTCTGAATTGAGAGTTTTATTGAGGAGGTACTTAAAAGGCGGGAAAATGTGATTGTTTTTGTGCTATTGATAACTAAATGTCGGCCAACGCTCAATTTGAACGGTGCGGATCACACTAGTGCGCGTTGCGAATCAACTTGATCTACGTGGCCTTCTCTGGACCGCTCGTCGCGCACAATTACATTTTCCATAGTGAAGAACTATTGTACTCTATTTGCCCATCACCACTGCCTTTGCTCTTGCCATCGACGTTTAGCCCCCACTCAAGGGAAAAGCTCTTTGGCATTATTGGGAGGGAGGTTCCTCCGTGACCGTGTGAGGCTGGAACCTGGAAGCAAACAAAAACAAACAAAGTTGCAGATAAAAGTTTGTACATGCTGAGTCAGATGATTTAGACTAGGGACTAGAAGCTGATGGAAAATAAGCCATTGCCATTGGCACCTTCGCCACATCGGATCGGAGTTTCAGTTCTCCCATTTTTTTTTTTTTTTTTTTTTTGAAACAAAGTTCTTTCTCTTTCCTCTTTTAAATTTATCTTTGAAAAATAAAATAAAAACAAAAAACAAACAGAGCACTAAAAAAGAGTCAGAAATATTGGGAGAAAAAAATAAATAAAAAATCAAAAGAAAGAAACTCTGAAGACCAGTAGGGGAAACAAAAACAAAAAAACAAGTCTTTTTTTCCTTCTTTTCTCTCTCTCTTCTCTAGATATTATTTTCTAGGGTTTTTCATTTTTTTCTAGGGTTTTCTCTCATTCATTCGCTCTTGCCCTCTTTTTAATCTTTTTTAGGGTTTCAAAAAAGAGGGTAAGAAGAAGAAGATCTCTCTATCTGTCCATCTTCTCCATTATCATGGCTTCACAAGGAGGTGGGATTGATCCTGTTATTCTAGACGATATCATTAATCGCTTGTTAGAAGTTCGTTCAGCTAGACCTGGTAAACAAGTTCAGCTTTCTGAAGCTGAGATCCGACAGCTTTGTGTTGCTTCTAGAGAGATTTTTCTTCAACAACCTAATTTATTAGAGCTTGAAGCTCCTATTAAGATCTGTGGTAAATTTCTTACTCACTTTTACTGATATTTTTTTTCTTTTATTGTTTATTTTTTTGCTGAAAATTTCGGAGTTTTGAAGTTTTTAATGTGTTGTGCCGACTATGTTGTTTTAATGATAGTTGATCTGTGAATGAGGTGTATATGATGCCCTACTTATGTATTTTTTGGGGTTTTGGCTAGTGTCTTCACTTAGCATGGAGTTTTTAGTGCTTATCTATGTTTGAATACTTCAGAAACTATGTATTTTGTTATGGGTACTGAAAATAAATAAATTCGTTAGCAGTGAAACCTCTATTCGAACAAAATGTGCTTGTTCCTATGGTAGAAAGAACAGGTAATTTTAGGGAGAATGTATAACCGAATAGGATAAGATACTACCTATTTCAAATGTTGTGTAAAACTTGAACCCAGTTTGAATTGTTACAAGTTTATTATGATGTTTTAGTGTTTATCCATTTTAAGGTGAGTCCAGATGTGTGATTTCATTAATTGAGTTTGTAGTAATCAAGTCTATCGTAAGCTGAAATTTTGTATGCACTAAAAGTCTACTTATTGTAGTCATATGATTAAGTGTCTTGATGATTCTGAAGGCTGGTAAGAGAAATCGCTTCTGTGAGTGCAATTGCATTTCTAGTGTACTTTGAAGTATGAGGTCACGTGTTGTAATGGCTTTGTTTTGTCTTTTAAATGCTTGCTGATTTTGCAAGCTTTAGGCAAATATCCCTTTATTACTTGCAAACTATCTGGATGGCTATCTAAACCGCCACTAGCTAACCTTCTAAGTCTTATAAATTGTCAGTGCCGAGCAAAATCATTTTTAAGCCTAGTAAGCATAGGTCCTTGGAATTTTAATACACTAGACTATGGAAATTTTGATAAATAGCCATTGATTCTTCTTTTTTTCCCTTAGTTTCTACTCAATGAATCTGCCTCTATTATCCCCATGTCTTGATTTGTTTTGCTTTCTGATGCAGGGGACATTCATGGGCAATATGGTGATCTTTTAAGGCTTTTTGAATATGGAGGGTTACCTCCCCAAGCCAATTATTTATTTCTAGGTGATTATGTTGATCGGGGCAAACAGAGTTTGGAAACAATATGCCTTCTACTGGCTTACAAAATTAAGTACCCAGAGAATTTTTTTCTTCTACGAGGAAATCATGAATGTGCTTCTATTAACCGGATATATGGGTTTTATGATGAATGTAAGAGACGGTTCAACGTTAGACTCTGGAAAGCCTTCACTGATTGTTTCAATTGCCTTCCCGTGGCAGCTCTTATAGATGATAAGATATTGTGCATGCATGGTGGACTTTCTCCTGATTTGGCAAACTTAGATCAGATTAGAAACATAACTCGTCCTGTGGATGTTCCAGACACTGGTCTTCTTTGTGATTTACTATGGTCAGATCCCGGTAGAGAGTCTAAGGGGTGGGGAATGAACGACAGAGGAGTTTCATACACTTTTGGCGCTGATGCAGTAGCAGAATTCCTAATGAAGCAAGACCTGGATCTTGTTTGCCGCGCCCACCAGGTCATTAGTTTTCACTCTTAAAACTATGAGATTGTTTACAAACTTGTATTTTAGGCATTATTTATTGCTGTTTAACATGACATTTTCGTTTATCCAGGTTGTGGAAGATGGTTACGAATTCTTCGCTGACAGACAACTTGTGACGATATTCTCAGCCCCAAACTACTGCGGTGAATTCGACAATGCTGGTGCAATGATGAGTGTTGATGAAAGTCTAATGTGCTCTTTCCAAATTCTTAAGCCGGCAGAGAAAAAAAAGTTCATGATGTCAACAAAAATATGATATCTTTATTCCTCGATAATAGTTGATCTTGATAAGGTCAGTTTTCGGTTCATGTTATCACTTATCTCTAATATCTAGTTATTGAATAACTTCATTTGCTAGAAATGGGGGAAAGGTGGAGCACTAATTTGTGTTATTTACAGAATTTCTGATTGTTGCCTTAAACCATGAAATGAGCCAAAAGTAGGGCTACTGAAGTAATGTTTACTCTGTTGTCGTTGATCTCGTAAGTCAAGTCCAGTAGCTCTGTATTTTCCTAGTTTAATTAGAAAGTCTATCAATCAAAGCTATGAACAAATGCTTGTTCTGCATACACCCTACTTTATTGAGTGGCATTTTTGCTCCCCTCTCTAGTAATAACCTGTCAGAAAGTTTGCTTTTTTTGATGCGTTCCTCTGTCTTATGCTTACGTTTGCTTGTAGGACAAATCCATCAACTTATATGCGAGCAAGGCCTCAAGCATCTATAGAACACAAGGAGAACACAAGGAGATACTGATTTGGTGCCCCTCTCCCAAGTCGGTTCAGGGTTCAAGAATATAGTTGTTTTAAATTCTGTGAGACAAGATTATTATCACAAGAGAGGAGTTTCACCTCCCTGTAATCCTTATGTTTTGCAGGCAACTGCAATATGTACTGCAGAGAGAAGGCAAATGCCAGATTATTATTTCTTATATCTTATTTGCCCCTTTTTCCACTTGGTTCTGTTGAGTCTTCGTTCCATGTACATTTATTCGTGTTTTTTTTTGAACCTTTTGATATTCATGAAAATACATATAAACAGGTATCATCTGTAGTTGTTCATCAGAATCCTCCATGTATGTTGGGCCAACATTTTCATCATTTTGGCAAATTCCCATTATACTATCGCATGAAAAAACAAGTTTCAAGCAGTTTTGCAATGCATGTCAGTGGTGTTTCTGAGAGACTGATTTGAGGATCCCTGTTGTTAGGTTCTCAACTTTTGGTAAGAATCTTCAGATAGTTTAAATAAAGCTGGTGAGGTGTATATGTCAGAGGTATGTAGGTTGAAATGGACAACAGAATTGGGTGATAGCCAGCCTTGGGTACTATTTGTCTCCGCTTACAAACAAATTAGACTATACTTTGTGGCACTCCACTTAAAATGTGTTTCCCCCTTGTGATTTCTCTGACCATTTTGTCCACTCAAAAGGAAAGACAGACTCCCAGGATCTCCTAATGTGGATGAAGTACTCAGATTCATCAGAATCTGAAATTACATTCAACAAAAGCAATGCTAATTGCTAAACAATCTCACCAAAATAAAGCTTAATCCATTCATATCTGCAATCTATGAACACTACAATCTTGAATTGAAAGTTGAAACTACACAGTACACAATAATGAAAAATATCCACCAAAACTCAAAAAATGTTCAAACTCCTTGACAAATGACAAGCTCACTCACTCAATCAAAAAAAAAAAAAAAAACTGAACCCAAAAAACACAGAGGTGGTAAAGAAGACTGAACTGATGATTTTTTTAACTTATATTTTCCTCCATACCATACAGAATCAGTGTCTGCCTACCCAACACAACAGAGATCATCATGGTGCATGCCAGCCAACATGATCAGAATCAGAAGAAAGAATATCAACTCCCCAAAAATACCTTTGAACAGAATTCCTTAGTCAATAGCTCAAGTGAGGAAAGAATGTGAACATCAAAAACTAAAACTGGGTCAACTTTTACATCCCAAAACTGCCCTCCTCCAATCTCATCTCACCTTGACCTTAACAAGAATATACTGAGTTCTTGACCACTGTTACCGTCTGGGTTAATAAGATGAAACGATTCCGAGTCAATATTTCCAATGACTCGTTCATAATTAGCCCTCATGTACATAACGTCACCATCCTCACCACCACCTTCTTGACTTTGCTGCTGATTTGTTGCTGTTGATGATGATGAGACCAACGATTCAGACGGAATAACACCAGCACCCACAGTCGTTGATTGCATAGTTCTCAGAATCAAACGGTCTTTATTAGTTGTTCTTCTTCTTGATGCAAATCCCATTTTACGTCCATTAATACACATTGTCCACAGTGGTATTGATAGTAATGGCAGTACATTACTAGTCGAATTCCTACGACTCGACGTATCATTATTAACATCACCATCGTTGTTGTTGTTATTAGTATTATCGGTGGTATTGCGATGATTGTTACACGATTCAAGAGCGATTCGAACGAGTCCACATTGCATTTCTTTAATGAGAACAGCAGTAGGCATTGAGAATTCAAGAAGTAATGATGGTTTTGAATTTAAACGATGGTACTGAATACAGAAACAAACATGACCTCTTCTCTGACCAAAGAATGTACCTATTACCATTGATTTCGATGATCTTGGTGGATTCAGTTTACTGCTGCTATTCACTTGATGAGGATAATTGTTTACACTTTCGTCTGTTGATTCTTCTTCTTCTTCTGCCCCTTCTTCAATATCTTCTTGATTTCTCGTTTTTTCTTGATGACGGTGATCATCTGGTATGTCATCTCTCAGTGAAGTACTTATACGTTTCTTAACAGTGTAGGTTTTGTGGTGGTTGTTGCTGATTCTTCTTTTAGAAGAAGAAGAAGTTGGAGGACTAAAGCAAGAACAGAGATATTGACAGAGATTGTCGGATTTTGTCATTACTGTGGAAAGAAAGAAACTAAGGGTTTCGATTTGATTCTTGAGATGAGAAACAGATAAAAGAGGAACTGTAAATTAATGGAGTTCTTACAGAGAAGTAAGAATAAACTTTATGGTTTTATGATTTGGTTTCTGAGAGGGAGCAAATTAAAGAAAAGGGTTTTGATTTCTTGTTGAAGTAAAACAAGAGATGATAATCAAAGAGAAAGAATGTTAAGTACAGAGGAAGAACTGTAAATTAATGGAGTTCTTGGGGAGAAGAGTAAAATTAAAGAAATGGGGGGTTTTCTGCTAACATCTGAACCTATTAAGAAGATGTTGGTTAAAAGCTGAACCCTGTTCTGTTTTCTTTCTACTACTTATACTTAAACACAGATGAACCCTGTTCTGTTTTCTACCTGGTAAAGCTGCAACTAATTAGGAGGCACA
>JAJJMA010125977.1:0-11108 GCA_023529015.1 Papaver nudicaule | reverse complement strand
GCAGGATCTTAGAGTGCCCATACCATGTGGGACTAATAATCTCAACAGTTGATAAAGGTATTGATCGAAATAGCTCAAATTTTTTTCAATCAGCTGAGGAGAGATGAATGGCTCAATGCTAGATAAATTCCATTGACCAGTTTGTGGATCAATTAAGTCACTAACCTTCAGATGGGAAAGACTGGCAGGGATGTAATCCATAATAGTATTAAGAGGCACATTCAGAACCCATCTATCAGACCACACCCCTATGGAATTACCATTACCAACAGCCCACTTAAAACTAGTGAGGATAATATCCCTTCCTCGAATGATGCTCTTCCAGCACCAAGAGCTAGTTTTAGGGGGCTGACAAGTCCAAATTGAAGCATTACCTGTCCAAGTTGTTTTACACAGGAAAGCCAGGTTATGAAGTTCTAGACCTTTCACACCTAATCCCGCCATCTCAATTGGTTTACAAATAGTATCCCAATTGGTTGCATGCATTCTTTGATGGCCATCCCTATTTTTCTAAAGAAACTCTCTTCGTAAATTATCAACAGCACGAAGGACGCCTTTCGGAAGTCGAAGAGTGGTCATAAGATGATTTAAAGTAGGATCTAAAGCTGATTTAATCAGCGCATTTCTGCCTGCAAAATTGAGGGCATTGTGTCTCCAGCCTTGAAGCTTAGTCGTCATTCTGGCAATAAGCTCACTGAAATCCTGAATGCGAGTTCGCCCCCACTGGATTTTGCAACCTAAATATTTTTCAGGGGAAACACTAATTCTCATTCTTAACCCTCTAGCTAAATTACGAGCTAGCCTTTTAGGAAAACTTCAGAGAATACAACACTTGACTTAGATTCACTAATATGCTGACCAGCCCAACTAGCATAGGTATCTAAAACATCACGGATACCTTTAACATTACTAAGTGTGGCTTGGAGAAAAATAACACAATCATCTGCATAAAGTCTATGCGAGAACAGAGGGGCGCCAGCAGCAACCTTAAAACCTTTTAGGGTACCTTTGTTACAAGCATCATTGATTAGCCTGGTGAGAACTTCCATACCTATTATAAAAAGGTAGGGGGATAAAGGATTCCCTTGTTGAAGACCATGCATAGGAGTAAAATCTCATTAGGTGCACCATTGATAAGTACTTGAAACAAAACAGTAGAGAGACATTGAAAAATCTAATGTCTCCAGCAGTCACTGAAGCCTAAATGCTTGAGAACACGCATAAGAAAATGCCAATTCATCTTGTCGAATGCATTTTCAAAATCAATTTTGAGAGCCATCCAACCTTGAGAGCCTTTTTTTCTTTATAAGAGAATGAAAGAGTTCATTTGTGATGAGCACAAAATCAAAAATGGACCTGCCCCTGCAAAAATGCATTCTGGTTTGGGGAAATTATTTTATGTAGAATGGGCTTAAGACGGGTGGCTAAAATCTTAGATATAATTTTGTAACTAAAGTTACAAAGGCTAATGGGACGGAATTGTTTAACAGTAGAGGGGAACTAACCTTAGGAATAAGGCAGATAAAAGATTTATTAAGATCAGGATTGAGCTTCCCAGAGCGAAAGAACTCCCTAACCATAGCACAAACCGAAGGCCCTATCATATGCCAATGTCTAGTATAGAAAAGGCCTTGTATCCCATCAGGGCCAGGGGCTTTAAGAGAACCCATACTCTTAACACAAGTCCAAATCTCTTCATCACTAATGGCGGCAGTTAAAATTTGATTATCCTCATCAGTGACAATGGGGGAAATCAAAATTGCCTAACTCAGCACAGGAATCATTTGGTGAGCAAGCATATAAATTAGAGAAATACTGAGTAATAAGCTGCTCAATGGACTTCTCATCATACACCCAATCTCCATTATTAGTTTTCAGAGCACGAATAGAGTTTCGTTGTCGACTAACTAACGTGGAGATGTGAAAAAAGCGAGTGTTGAGATTACCATATTTCAACCAGTTTATTCTTGATTTTTGAGCCCAGAATATTTCCTCCATTCGCAAACAACAAAGATATTGGTTTAGGCAATGAGCTTCATGAGCCTTATTAGCCAGAGTGGGAAAATCATTGAATTGCAATTGGGCCAAAACTAATTGGTCTCTAGCATTATCTATGTTCTGCAGAAGAGACCCAAAAATGTTTTTATTCCATTTCCTAGCAGCATCGGTAAACTCATTGAATTTAGTGCAGAGATATTCGCTAGGCGTGACAACCTGTGCATTGTAGTTATCCACTTTCCAAACAGATTCAACTAAGTGACTAAACCTGACATCCTCAAGCCACATAGCTTCAACTCTAAAAGGTCTCTTGCGAAATTTTCGAATGGGGTTCGTATCTAGCAAAAGAACTCTATGATCAGAATTATAATAGCCCAGATGACTGACCTGAGCATTAGGATATTGGAGTCTCCATTCTTCATTAACCATTGTTCTATCCATCTCCACTTCAATGTGCCGACCTGCAATTTGGTTGTTAGTCCAAGTATACTTAGGACCACAAGCTGACAGATCAGTCAAATTGCAATTACTCATCACAGTATTTAATTCCATAAGATTGGAAAGGGCTGGAGTTACACCACCTTTCTTTACAGAAGTGGAAGAAAGAGTGTTGAAATCCCCCATAGTTGGATAATCATAACCCATACCAGCAACCGTCTGCATTTCACTCCAGACCCTCTTACGACATATATGATCAACACTTGCATATACAGAAAAAAAAAACCCATGGTTTTCCCAATTTAGGGGTGTCAACAACATGAATAACCCATCTAGAGAAAGAAGTAGCTTGCACATCAACAACTTCATCATCCCATAAAAGTCACAGCCCTCCTGAGAAACCTTGAGAATGAACTATTACAGCACTAGAACATCCTAGGTTGGTGACAATTGGATTAGAGGCAGCTTCACCTAGTCTTGTTTCCAAAATAGCCAGAATTGTAGAATTATGCACACGAATCAAATCTCTAATAACTCTGGAAAAAGAGGGCTTACTAGCCCCTCTACAATTCCATACCATGACCTTCATTGGGAATGAGTTGGGGGGTTCCGGTTGTGTCCTCTCCATTACCATGTTGGTCTGCATGACATTGTTGGATTGTCTCATCCTCTGCACTGCTAGGTTGGCTTGCTCGGTCGTCACCCCCGACCAGAAGGTTTCCAAAAACACTCTCCCTGACATCCCAACTAGCTTGAATCTCCATCTCGAACGTCATGAGTTCGCTTAGCCCTCTTATTAACGCTGGAGTCTCCACTAACCTTCTGAACCCCACCTCTAGGACGATGTCCCCGTGCCAATTCTTGAATCGCATCTTTCCTCTCTGATTGCCCAATGATCATGTGGCAAAGCCATCATTTGAAGTCCCCTCCAAACTCCTGCTGGAAAGCGAAGTCGACGCAGCAGGTTCCTTACCTCGTTCACTGGAATTGGTGGTTCCACATCCGGAGCTATTTGGATGTCCAAATATAATTGCCGGGCATAAATTCTTTCCATTGTTTCTAGATATTCCCTCCATTGCAGTCGGATGGCGTTCATCACTTCCCAGTGTTGCGTCACCAGTTCCATGATCTCTGGTGCTGATTGAAGAATCAGTTGCTCTATCTCCTCCCTCTCTATGTCCCTTACTAACCAAATTTCCACCAAGGGAAGATTTGAGTTGACTGAAAAGATGTTCAGTGGAGGAGTTTCCATGGTTAGGCTTGATGTAGTTGTCAGTATGAGAAGTTTTATTTGCTTGCTGAATTGAAGAAGCAGATGGAAGAAGTTGTGTTAAGACCCTAGAACTCCCACCACTATTCTTATTTTGATTGCCTTTGATGCATGCAACTTGCTTTCTGGAATCATCATGCATAGTGGAATGTCGCTCCATAGATTGGGGGCTCAGAATTATATGTCATGATTCATCAGGTCATTTTTAATTGTGAACAGTAAAATCATTGGTGGCAACGAAATCTGGAGACACTTGGGCAATGACTCGACCCGGGTTAGCCATTCCCATGTTAGACTGGGCCAAAATATGATTTTTGTGCTTGTTAGCCTCATTTGGAATTGAACACCTTTCAACAAATTTAAGCCCAGAACTACTTGCATTGCTATTTCCACCCCTAATAGCACCCACTCGATCATTCCTGATAGTTCTATAATTGGAAATCACCGGAGATTGTTTGGCCGGGAAACGGTCGCCACCATTTTGTGCAATCAAATTCTGATTGTTCCTTCTTCGTGTAACTATCATCCACGGGCCAAAAGAATCATGTGATTCTTCTGCAATGAGATTAGAGGGGCCTTCGAGATTGTTTATTGCTGCTATAACATTCTCCACAGCAGGATTGGTTTTGAAAGTGCAATTTTGAGCAATATGATTTGCTCTGCCACAATCATAACAAATTGAACTTACGCCCTCATATTCAATAGGTTGAATTACCCTGCCAATTTTGATTTCGGGTATTAATGGCTTCTTAAGATCAATTTGAACACAAACCCTAGCAAATCGACCCTTAGTCATGCTTTCAGTAGTGATATCTGTTTTGATAGTAGTACGCCTTATCCTATTACCAATCTTAATCAAAATTTCCTTATCAAAAAGCTCAATTGGTAGTTCAGGCAAGCGAATCCACACAATAGTATCAGAAAGCTTGGGTCGTTTTTGAATTTCGGCGACCATCTTCTTAACGATAAACAATGTCCGGCAATGAACCAAGGAAAATTTGAAGAGGAAGAAGTCTCGACCAAGATCGATTAATTGGATTTGTCCAGAGGGATTCCAAAGTTGAGAAATCTTGTCCTGTAAAAACTTAAAACCAACCGTCTTTTCGATTACTTTACCAATTAAACATGTTCTCCAGGGGCGACGAATCCTTCTTTTGGTATCTAGATCTAATTGAATGGAAGGGATTCCATCATCACTCAAACTATCATCAGAAGAAGAAAAATCCCCAGAGAGGTCATCTTCATCTTCTTTGCTTAGATTTTGCAGAAATTCTTCATCTGTCCATGTATCAGATTGTTGAAAATTGGATTTAACCATATCGACAAAAGACTTTGTCATACCAGTCATCTCCACATCCATCTCGCGATTTGCCATCGAATTTGATTGTTCCTTATTAGAAAATTCAGACATAACAATCTCTGTTGATTCATTATCAGGGGGCCTACCCGTAATCGATTCTTCAATTCCCGACGAATTGTTCCTCGCACACTTCCCAAGTCACTCGTCATACCGACTTTTGGAACCTTTTTTTTTATTCTATTTCATATTTGATAGGATACCTATCCAATGCTCAGAAATGATTTTGGTAACACAAAACAAATCGTTACTTTTTACTAATCTCATAATTAAATTTGTAGATTTTTTATATGTAAATGTGTAGTTTCATGTTATAAAAATTTATTCCACTCGATTTTAGTGGATTTTAAAGGAATGGAGAACTTGGAATCATAGACAAAACAACTACAAACATTAACATCGTGTTTGGTTAGGCCTAGTCTACTTATGGGTTGGATTACAAGAAAATGACTCTTTAGTGGAAAAAATACGAAAATTCTATTCATATCGTGGCTTAAATCCCGGAAGAATCCCGTGTAAGGGAAACGTGAGTGGGGCCATTTTACCTTTTCCATCGCACCAATCCAAATGCATCCGTCGCAAAGTACTGGACATCAGATTAAATCACGGGATATTTCCCTAGATTTTACACGGTACGTGTAGCATTACTAGAAAAAATAAACGTTTTTGGTTAACCTAATCCATTTACAAGGTAATCTAGTTCTACTAAATGACCTTGATACCCACGCATCTTAGATTTCAAACACACAACGGGCACATTCACCTAAAAAATTAACCAAATACAAACTATTAGCCGCAGCTCTATGTCACGGTTTTAGAGAAACTTTAATCAACAAACTAAACGCTCAATACCATCCCTCAATCCACATTGAACGTGAGCGTTACCTACTTTTCTATTGGTTGGGTGAAAAAATATTTGAATGTGATTGGCCGGACATTTTATAATCTTGGTTCTGATTGGCTAGACATTTTGGGTCGTTCAGGAGTTATTAAATCTCTAAGATCAATGGATGTGAATCAATATAATTTGCTCATCCACATGGGTAACTAAAGTGTAGGTTGTGATTGGTCGAAAATTTAATTTTATTTGTTACACTCCGTTTACGTATTTTTAAAAATCTTATACCGTGGGATCTAGGTTAACTTAAATATTTTTACATTTATTTCTTTTGGCAAGAAAAATATATTACGAAGTGAACGAATCTTTAATTAAAAAAAAATTATTTCTTAAAAACAAGCTACCAAAAATGGGATTTTTTTCGGCAGGGGAAATAAAATAATGAGGGAAAAAATCTTTGTATATTTTTTTCCTAACAAAGTAGTTAAAAAAATAAAAATATAACAGAATCTAATTTTAGACCGTGAGAAAGAAATAAATTAACAAAAATTATAATAAAATAGAATTATTTTTGGTCTTGAAATAAAAGAAATATTATAGGGAAAAGATAATGAAACGGAAAAAATATATTTTCTAAGCAAAATCTAAAAAAAATCTAAAAGTAGATATATTTGGCATACCTATTTTCCCAAACTAAATCCAATTTTTTGGAAATACACGGCATATATATATATAAAAAAAAAAAAAAAAAAAAACTATCTCTTTGAGGTCTCAGCCATCTATCTATAAAAAAAAATATCTGTTAGATATTTATTGATATTATTTCCAAAGTTAAGTCATTTTTTTTTGTGGGTTTTGGTCTCTATATAAATGGTTCGAAAGTTAAGCTTTTGCACTTCCTTTTTTCTAGGATTTTGTTTGTTTTTTTTATTCTTTTCTTTACTGTTTGGGCGATTGTTGATTGATTTGTGATTGTTGTTTGATTTGTAGATATATTTCAAAGTGTCAAGGTATTACTAATATTTTTTGCAAGGAAGAAATATGATCGTGAATCATTCGGTAAATCTTTTGTCTCTTAGAGCATCTCCAATAGTGGGTCTAATTTTATTTTTTACATGCCACGTAGGATTTAAGACCCCTATTTTACAAAAATTCATCTCCAATAGTAGGGTCCTCAAAATTAGTAGTCATGACATGGCAACCAAAAAGTCTTAGTGAAAGTCTTATTTAGACTTTCTGTTCAACCTCCATGTCATCAATTTAACTAAGTTTTCTTATTTTAATTATGGTTTAAATATTAAAAAACCAATAGAAAATAAGAGAAGCAATTATATTTATTTAATTAATTATATCTACATATAAATTTAAGGGTTAAAACCTTGCACTATTGGAGATGGTTTATAAGCCAAAGAGTTTTATTACATAAACCCTCCTAAATGAAAGTCTAAATAAGACCCCCACGTAGGATTTTCAGCACCCACTGTTGGAGATGCTCTTATAAAATTTCGTATATGCATATGTGCAACCATTTAAATGTACAATCAATTGGTAGATCAAAGAATTATTTTATTTTGCATGTACAATTTCAATTTCTCATGATTCCAAACGAAAACTTTTTTCGTTTCCACTGAAAACAACAGTGGATTGGAGTAACATAAAGGAAAAACGGAACGCTACTTCCATTGCTGTTAGTTTTTTTGTTCCTGGAAGTAATTGTAAAAAAAAATGTCGATTGTTTAGATTCTTCAGATGCCGATGAGCTGTTCGAACAAATACAAATACCTAACTTCTTCTTTTTTTATCTTTTATTTTGGTTTTTTTGGTTAGCAGAGTGTTTAATATTTTGAGGAATAATAAGCCAATGTTTAGAGATTTGTTATGATATATGTTTTAGACAAAATTGGTGGTTTTGTTTGATTGGATGTTGATATTAAATCACTTTTGGTAGGAGATTGGTAGGAGAATTTGTGGCTCAAACTTTTTTGATATTAGAGGTCAGGGAAGAACTGAGCTTAATGAAGATTGTTTCAACTGTTACTACATGAGCTTAGTAATAGAGAGTTAATATTAAGACACTTTTAAGTTCGATAGCGGACCATTTTAACATAATGTGAGTCTCACATCGGCTTACCACTGCTACCTAACTGATACATACGATTGAATAGCTTATATAGGTTCGCCCAAGTGGCATGATTTTCCATATTGTTTACGGAGGGAGGTTCACATTTTAGTTGTTGGCATACTCAGTATAAATGATGGATTTTAAAATTCCTACCAATTCTAAAATGGGATGGGAGGAAACATATATAGATACAGAAAATCTAATGATAAGTTATTTGTATCTGGTTTCTCTTGATGTATGTATTTTCTTTATTCTATGCAGCAGTTTTTCCAAATTATAAGTTACATATTGGAACGGTCCAGTACAATTCAGATTACAGACCCAGAGACACTGAAGGTATTTTCTACTTCTTCAGTTAGTTATGTGCACTTTTGGCATACCACTGGCTGCTTCTTTTAGGCACGTAAGCTGTGCTAATGATTACACGATACCCAACCAACAAAATTATAGTTAATATGTTTTTGCTGATTGATATAGTTTGCATTTATACATGCTCCGGAGGAAGAAATTGCTGCTCCTAGCTGAAGATGGTTAGCATTTATACATCTTAGTGTCCCTGCATTAGAGAACATATCACATTAGATGTATTTATGCTAACCAAATTCAATCTAGAAAACCTCGTACTACTCCTCTAGGAAATTGCCTTGGCGAATTGCAGCGTAGTTGAGGACAGGGTCAAGGGAGTGTCTCTTCTGGCCAAGGTCTAGGGAGCGTCTCTTTTGTTACCAACTAATGTTGTGGTCGCTGACAAGTTTGTTGCTGATGCCAACATCAAGGTATATTTCCTGATTGTTGGTTTTAGTGAAATTTTGTTAGACTTGGATATTGGATGTTATATTTTCGTAAACAGTAGTTGCATTTGTTATCCCACTATCTGCTATCCCATATGGTTAAATGGGATTGGACATTGGTCTATACTCCATGAAGACATTTGGAACGGACCTAGCGGGAGTTTTGGAGATGGAGAAAACAGGTTTCAGCTGCTCATATATGCTTTGGCTTGGCAATGAACAATGCTAATAATTTAAAAGTGCGATCACTGTTATTTTGCTCCATAGGGGATTATCTATTAATTGTCTTTTGCATTTCAGGCAATTGCTACGAAATTTGGCAGATTTAAGTGGCAACGGAACGACAACAATCATCCGAGGTGGTGATTTAGTTGCATCTTTAGAGAAAGTGGTTATTAAGTTATCTTAATGATAAGATGAGCCACATCTCAACCGGAGGAGGAGCCAGTTTGGAGCTCTTAAGAGGCAAGTCATCCCCCAGATTGTATGTAATTCCAAAAATGAACAAGATAAGAGCTAAATATCTAAAAATGTCGGTTGCAGTTTCGGTTAAAGATTTTATAGGCGAATGAATTTGAGTTTGGCATTTTTCATGATTGTAGACGTAGATGACTAATCCTAATATGAAGAACATGCCAAATACTAATTGTGATCCAAATTCGATGGTTACATTTTTTTTTAATCATATCTTAGAAGAGGTCACTGATAGCAATTATTTTCCCTTTTTTTGAATTAATTTTATTTTAATAAAAAACAGGGGCGGGGCGGGGCGGAGCCCCCCACGTTATAACAGGATCAATCACCCTACCCGGTACATAGCACGGGTTTCCGACTAGTCACGTACTAAAGACCAGGCTAAACAGGGTTAGGGTATAGTCTGGATTTGTAAACGCAGTCACAGAGTCATAGTCATTTTTAGTCTGGTTTGGCTAGGGTTCGGGACCAAATGTAGTAGCCAAACCCGGACTAAACTCCTTCTAGTCGGGAGCTTCTAAAGTTTGTATCGCGTATGAGCGCTGGTATTACTAGCATTTATCGATAGATGTTAATAGTGAGAGTGTATGTATACTGAACGTAGCTATTACTCGCTTTTGGGTGGGGCACACGTATAGCTAGTGCCCAAACACTAGAGTTAAGACGTAACTTATATGTGCATCTAGATTCATACTTAAATTCAAATTTTAAAAACATCACATGGCGTCGTATAATTGGATTGTTTCATTTAAGTGATTAACTTACAAAACATATATGAGCGACTTAGAGACATAAGCTTGGCATAGGCAGGTTTAGCCTGCCAGTTTACAGATTTCGATTATTGTATTTTTTTTTCGCTTCTGTCTTTTGGAGGTCAGGCCTAGCCCTATTTTTCTTTTTTTTTTGTTTTTTAATAAAATTACTTCCCAGTGTGCCAATGCCATAAAAAGTTTACCTTAAAAAAAAATATATGAGTGCCCTATATTTGGTGGGAGTATTACTTGCGCCCATCAGCGGACGCACATTTTACGAGCATAACAGGCAAACGTGCAATGGCAACCGGGTTTTTCTTACATTCATCAGACTCGGATGTGGCCTTGTGGGCCGGATTCGATCCATTGACGGGTCCACAATGTCGAATCTGGGTCTAATGTGTGTTCACCGAACTGCCACACGTGCACTATACGTTCGTCCAATTTTTCGAGCGTAAGTAATACGTGCCCAGTATCATGCGTGAGCTATACGTTTGTTGGACCAAATTTTGGTCTTTTGCCATTGTGCTTCATTTCAAAAAATGACAAAAAGAAAAACTAGCATTTAGTCGCCTATTTGGCATTTGGTCACCCCAATGATTGTGTATGCTCTTAGGTTAGAAGTGTTGAAATTAGATTCCAATCGAGCAAAAAAAATATTTTTTTTTTGATCGGTAAAAGAGAATTTCATTGAGAAAAGAGGTACTTAAGAGGGGTACCTCAACCCAATGATTACAACCGGAACAAAACAAATAAAAGATAACCGAAGGGGGATTTGGTTACCCAAGATAAAAAGCTACAAACTCACGAATGCCGAAATAAAGAGTCCCATAAAGCTACCACCATATTCGCCGTTAGTCCGAGCATCCTTGTGTTTGATTCGGCCCAAAAGAAGGCTTGAAGTTTAACATTTATAATTAGGCTTACCAAACTTTTCTTTTTGTTTTCAAAGACTCTTGCATTTCGCTCTCTCCAAATGCACCACCAAATTGCAACCGGGATGTTATTCCATATACGGCTTAGTCTTTCGTCTCCCCAATTAAGTTTCCAAGACTTCACATTTGCGGT
>JAJJMA010125963.1:37111-47751 GCA_023529015.1 Papaver nudicaule | reverse complement strand
CTTGCAATATTTTACATTTACTAAAGGGCACCGAACACCCTAGTCGACGTAACAATTGGGCACTGAAAACCCAAAGGGTATGATAAACATAATCACCTCAGGAGCGCATTGAACACGCTTCCTTTTATAACAAAATCGACTTTAAAGGGCACTGAGCACCCTGGTCGGTTGGGCACCGAAAACCCATGAGGAGCGCACTGAACACGCTGCCTCAGGAAGCGCACTGAACACGCTTCCTTTTGTATTGGAACACGCTCGGTGGTATTACGCCGGATACGCGGCCACTCTAAGACAGGCGTTATACCAATGATTATACAACACGTTTATTGGAACACGCTCGGTGGAACGCCTGATACGCGGCCACCCTAAGACAGGCGTTATACCAACTGATTAATCTACACCATTTATCATACTATCGGAATGTGCTCGGAGGATAGCCTAACACGCGCCCTGCCAGTACAAGAGATTTAGCCCACGAGGCACATAAACAAGAACATATTCGGAGGATCGCCTAACACGCGCCCTACCAGTAAAAGAGATTTAGCCCACGAGGCACATAAACAAAACATGCTCGGAGGATCGCCCAACACGCGCCCTACCAGTAAAAGAGATTTAGCCCACAAGGCACATAAACAAAACATACTAGGATGATCGCTCAACACGCGCCTTACCAGTAAAAGAGATTTAGCCCACGAGGCACATAAACAAAGCATACTGGGAGGATCGCCTAACATACGTCCTACCAGTAAAAGAGATTCAGCCCACGAGGCACATAAACAAAGCATACTGGCAGGATCGCTCAAAACGCGCCCTAAAGAGATCTAGCCCACAAGGCGCGTAAACAAGAAGTAAAATCATTAACAATATAAGAGATCATCAGCACAAACAAAGGTGTACGGAATAAACCCCGCCTCTTCTTTCTACGACAATAAGCAACCATAAAGAAAATCGACTAGTTAAAGAAGTGAATGTCCTCGTAGGTAACTACAACACATATCAAGCTTTAGTCAGCTCAGCTAGCTCGGTTTCACATTCAGCAACGCGCTGTGAGACAAAATCAACGGAATCCCGCGCATACCCAGCATAATCCTCCTCTTTAGAAAGTTCTTGCACGAGCTCATTATAGCGATGACGCGCCTTGCCTCGTAAAACAGAATCCGCGCCTGCACGGCGAATCAACTCCATAGTCTCGCATTGCTCCGTTAAAGCCACACGAATGCTCTTACATCGATGTTCATGCGATTGAAGCAAACCCTTACTTTCCAAAAGGATACCACGCAAGCGCTTCACTTCTTTCTCAAGATTTGCACGCTTTAGTGCGCCAGGAGTAGCGGGAAGGGCTAATACCCACAAGCCATCCAGAGATGCCATTACGCCTGATTTTAAAAACCCCCCGGGGGGGGGGGGGGAGGAGACAATTTTAACAGGGGAATAGGCAATAGAAAACCCCCTTTTTATATCAACAAAATTAGCACATTCAATGCAAAAGGGAACTGCCTTGGGCATGAATGACAGGTGTCAAAATAAAGAAACGTTTCCATTAAATTTTAAAAGCCACACGGCATCTACATAAGAAAAAGTTCAGACTAATGGCATAACTGCGCCTACAGCCATTGCGCGCTTACATCGTTCAATTTCTGCGTCAATATCCTTGACAAAACGTTCGGCCTCCAAAAGGCCACTGAGGGCGCTAGTACGACGATCATAAGTTCGATCCATTCGCCTACGAAGCCCAACCTCGTTATGTGAGCCAAACTAAGCCAAACTCAAAGGATTCTTACTCTACAATTAGTGCATCAGCGCCTGCCAAAAATACAGTCCATCACACGGAAAATCTCGCCCAAACACATCGGGGGCTTTCCAAAGACCACTCGGAGAGATGTCCACCATGTTCCACCAAGGGCGCTCAAATACACAAACAGAATGGTAGCGTACCATACGTCGTTGCACTCAGGGACTGTACCATGAAAGAAAATATTCTCGCCACATATGGAAAACCGCCTATCAAAGAATCCACCTCATAAACGGAACAGGGACTCGAACACACCATCTCAGATTGTCAAACACGAGGTATTCATTTGTCACCTCTCTTTACTTTGTACAAAATACTTCTTCTGCCTTATATTCATATTCGAACTCGTGATAAGTGCTCATACTCACACGACACCCCCCTGCCTCAAGTAGTTATCAACTAGTATGATTGTTGAAGAGACGACGCCTCCTCAACAATCAGGGGACTAATGGGTTGATAACCTTATTTACACTTCAATCTCAGCAAAGTACTCCTAAACAACAACATAGATAATAAGTCGAACCCAAAACCACCAGTTACTTCTTTAGCGCGTCTAAGCCATATAAAAGAAAAACGGATACTTGGGGACTACCCCCGTGCACAATAGCAGATTCCGCCAGTTGCCTCTTCAGCGCGCCTAAGCTATATAAACACAAAATAAATACATGGGGACTAATCCCCGTTCACGATAGCAGATTACCATAAAAACACAAATTTTCACTTGCGCGCCTCTCCAGCTAACGCAGGGCATAGTATCAAGTGGCCACATAAGAATATATCATAATTGATTAAAACAATCAATCCTCGCATCAGATCATCTCGTAAGAACAAAATTGAATCAAGAGTCATCAATCACTACCCCTTGTCATATGCCGAGGTTCAGCAGAATGCCGAGCTCGCTCATTTGGTCGCAAAGGCCCCTAGCGCACCATTGAAACGCGGCGAGAATTGCGCCTCGTAAGATGAACTCTATACGAGTTGAGCTCCAAATTGTCAACTACCTCACTAACGCGCCATAGTCATAAGCTTTTGGAGCCATGCACACGCTATTTTGGCTTCTGTTCATATTTAGAAAATAAAATAAATCATCATTCGCTACGACTTATCATTGGACCAAAAAACCGAGCTCGCCTATCTTCTCGCAAGAGCTTCGAGCGCACCATCCAAGCGCGCCCACTACTATACATGCGTCTCTCTTCCAACTCTCTCAGACAAACCTCCTCGTATATACCTACTGCCGCATACACCAAAATCCGCTGCATATATTTCTTCTTTCTGTTACTCTTTCGAAATCAATGGTATTCCCTCCAGTCGCCATGAATCCAATACGCGCTTGAATGATTAATTTTTTACGTTTACTCGTCAAGCCATTACCCGCGCACACCCCTTTTCCTCTCAGCTGTTCCGTCTTGTCCATCCCCACATCGCGACGCCCTCGTTTTAATAATTTCATTCAATTTTAGACTTGGGTATCCATGGGTGACGGTCGACCCGGCACACTTTGCCCGCCCGACCGTCAGGGGACTAATGTGGGTGACCCAAGTTTATTAGGACCTAATGGGCTTGATACATACTTAGTTAAGTCTACCCAATTGGGCTTGGGTCTAGACATTTTGGGTGTTTAAGAAGTCAAAATGAGTCAGTCAAGGCAGTGAGACTATGAGTCAAGATAAGCTTTAAGATAAAGGAATGGCATTTTTGTAATTAAGAGATTGTGGGACACATGTCAGGATAATAGGAGAAAGAGATCTCTATAAATATCAAGAGAATGGTATTTGGAAAGGGATCTCACAATTTTGGTTCTCTCTCTCTTTCTCTCTCTCTCTCTCTTTCTCTCATTCTCTCTCTCATGGAACGGGGACTGCTGTGGTTAGGAGGAGTTCTAAGATAACACCCATTCACAGTCTTCGTCTTCTCCAAACGGCAACCGTCTTCCTGACACCACATGGTTGAGTGTCGTGAACATATCCTTTCGTTGCGACTTCGAGAAGCACAAGATTTCACATAGTTGATGCATCAAATTCTCCACTCTCTGGTTTACAGGTTCTCTGTGGTCCGTGAGAGCTCGGATGTGTGGAGGTTCTGGACACGACATATAAGAGCGTACTTTGGCCTTGACAACGTGTTCTTCAAGGATTCGCCTGAAACTGTTACACTGGATCGTGGCGTGGCTGATTCTCCTGTGATAATGACAATAATGAGGGTATTTCATTTCTTCAGCAGTGGGAGACTTCAATGCTCTGGGTAGTTCCACGAGTCTGTCTCGGACTAAAGATTCCAGCAGTTGTTCCATCTCTGCCGCCGTGAGGTCGTTTGGTAGATCGATTCCCTCTTGTCTTTGTTGTTGCGAGTCCCCTTCTGGTATCGCGTTTGGCGCTGTTGGGCCTTGTGCTTGGTATTCAGCGAGGTATTCTCCCGCTTTTCTCTTCCTGTCGTTGTGTGAACCTCCGTTGTTTTCTCCAGTGGGTTCTCCATGCTTTAGTAGTTGAGTTCTCTCCCTCAGCGTGGGTATTATAAAGGTGGATCTTGCCGCTGCCTCCTGGAGTTCGGCGAGAGTCTGGAATTGAAGATCTTCTAGGAGGGCACGGTAAATAGGAGCCATGGTACCGGTGCAGATTTCCACTAGTTGCAGCTCCGTTATGTCTGGGGCGCAGCAACCAAGGGCTTGCCCTTTGAACCTTTTTACGTATTCGTCGGGGCATTCTCCAGCTCTTTGGCGCATCTTACTTAAATCAGAGAGAGTTACCTTTCCGAAAATAAATTCTTTGAAGAAGGCGTCCATCAATCCATTCCAGGTGCTCGTGGTTCTTGGTGGAAGATGAGTGTACCATTGATAGGCCCCTCCAATGAGAGACTTCGGGAATTCGTTAAGTCTCAAGGTATGACTGTACCCGTATTCCCCTAAAGATTCCAGGAAGCGTGAGACGTGTTCTCGTGCATGACCGGCTCCATCGTATCTGGGGAAGGAAGAGGTGACGTAGGCTCGAGGGGCTTCTCGGGCCGGTTGGTTGTCGCTCTCGCGGTGTGTAGTCGTAGGCGATTCGTCATTTGTTTGTGTGATGGTTCTTTCCAGCGAAGTGGGTGCAGTGGTGGCGGACCTCTTCGCAACTTCATGGAGTTCAGAGAAGGTTTTGAAGCGGAGATTCTCCAAGAGGGCTCGGTATACGGGGATCATTCCGTGATGCAAAGCTCCACCAACTGCTGCTCCGTCGTTGGGGCGTTGGGCGAGATAATAGGTGTTGAAGCGGAAGTTTCTTGGGTAATGGGTACGTTGATAGGTGCTGTGTCGAAGGTTACAACACCATTAGTCGAAAAGTTGGGGTTTTTGGTATATGATCCCGACCTTAGTTAAACCATCTTTTAAGGCTTCTCTGGAACCGAGAGAATGATCTCCCACTGTGGTCGCCAACTGTTTTTACCTGTCAAAACAATGTACCGTCTCTGGGTACTTTCGTAGTGCTCGAAGATCAAAGTCGAACAAGACAAGCCTAAACCAAGGATGGTCGTTGCCGTCTTGCTTCGGTCACAGAGAGGATAGAGGTTGGTCTAGGGAGGGAAACAGCGAAGAAACTTGAGATCAGGTTGAGGATGTGTTTTTGGGTGTGAGAGTTCAAGTTCTCCGTCGTGAAGTCGACTGGAAATCTCCAAGGGCTAGAACGTGTTTAGATTCTCAGGTGTTTTCTCTGAGGCTCTGTGTGTATTCTGGATGTTCTCAGTGTTCTGCCTTGGAAGATAGAGGAAGCCTCTATTTATAGTTTGAACTCACCCTGATCTCTCGACAGAGAAGGTGGAAGTCGTGGAAGAGTGGAGGAGTGGAGGACATGCGTTGGTTTCCGTAACTGCCTGAGTTGTGTGAAACATGCCCACTCGTGCCATCTTCCCGTAACTGCCCACTATCTCCATCAGTTTCTTTCAACTGCCGTAGACCGCCAGACCAATACCCCTAAAGTTATCCCCCCGTGTGACGTTTTGATATCTCGAGCGAGTGATACGCGGATATTGCGTAGTTGAGTTGAGTAGAGTAGGGTTGTACGACTGATTGTCGTGACCAACATGGTGTGGTGTCTCCTGGGCACAAGTATAGGAGTGGCCTTGGTCTTTGGCCAAGGCCACAAGTGCTTGATTGCGCTTTGGCGCTAGTTATGGTGGCGCCATGGCTCATGGCGCCACAGCCTTGGCCTTTGGCCAAGGTTAGATTGAAACGCGCCTTTGGCGTTAGTTATGGTGGCGCCATGGCTCATGGCGCCACGGCCTTGGCCTTTGGCCAAGGTTAGTTGGAAAACGCCTTTGGCGTTAGTTATGGTGGCGCCACGGCCTTGGCCTTTGGCCAATGTTAGTTGGAAACGCGCCTTTGGCGCTAATCGTGGAGGCGCCATGGCTCATGGCGCCACGGCCTTGGCTTTTGGCCAAGGCCATCTTGTTGTGGCGCCATGAATTATGGCGCCACGGTTTTGGCCTTTGGCCAATGCCTATTTATTGTGGCGCCATGGAGTATGGCGCCACGGCCTTGGCTTGTGGCCAAGGCCTAGCCTGCTTGCGGCTATGGTCTTTGTTATGGCCTTGGCCTTTGGCCAAGGTCAAGTAAATTTGTGGCGTTTTACGCTGTGGCCTTGGCTCCTTGGCCAAGGTCAACTTTGGGGCAACCTGTGCCTTAGTCGCAGTGTGAGTGCTTATGCTACGACACACTTGAGGTCATGGCGTGTTTATCCATGGTATGCTAGACCTTCCTGAATTTGGGATTAGGTCCGCTTAGGCCTATTTAGGCTGGTGTATGCTTCTCAGAGAGCTCTGGACCGGCCTGGAGCTTCGATATTTCTGAGGTTTGCACCAAGACTCGTATGTTGAGTCGTATTTTAAGAGGAAATCCATGAGGATACGTCTCTGTTGATCTTTCACCGTGTACCATCAAGCGAGGTCTGGCTCTGAGCTGATCAATGGGTTTAGTATGTTGGTGATATCATCGGTACTGCTCTATGGTATTACCCTCCCCACCGGAGTTATAAGAGAGAGCTCACAGAGAGTTTAGCTCATGGAATGGATTGCACCCTGAGCTATAGAGATGAGCCAGAATAGGCGACTGCCTTTAATAAGACATGGTTTCGAGAGTGCTTTGACGATCTTGTCCCTCTCTCATTTTTCACCATCTACAATTGTAGATTATTTCTTTGATGAATTCATATCTCGAGATTGTGAAGACAAAAGTTAAGGTCATACAACTTTATTATCGTGTCTTCATTTGTAAAAGTAGTTTGCCTTTTCATGCTGTTTAGAGTTTTTTCAAGCATGTACTACTTTATTTCATTAATAAAAGTTCTTTTAGATAATTATTAATGATGTTTGCAATACTTGATTTGTCTACCTCAATCTTATTGCAACACATAGCTTTTTCCCATTACATCAGTAGTGATGTAAGTTTATGTCTATTACAAAAGTTATGTTTTTTCTCACGATCAAGAAACTTTTGATTGTATGATTTTTAGGGTTTTCACAAACTCGGAATCATATACTCTTTTCCAAAAAATTGGCTAAGGGAAAGAGATTATAAACAAAGCCAAACTGGATAACATTAAATTGTTTTTGTCCATGTTAGACTTTGAAGTTGTTTTTTATTGAATAACACCACATGGGGGAGAGTTCTTAACTTGAACTTGCGCTTAATAGCAAATCTTTTTGGGGAGCGTGGTTGTGGAATATTAGGAGAAAAGTGTGTCTATATTTCTCCAAAGATGAATCAACTTAGAGATCATCGTTCTGATTTCCTAGTTATGTCATCTTAAACTTGGTATGCGAGTACTTAGCTTAACCTATCTCATAGGTTTATGAAACCCTAGTCTCGAACTAGTTAGACATATTTTTGTGATAAATAGGGGGAGAATACATATGGTTCTTGTTCTTGTGGTTCATAACCATAGGGGGAGAACGTCATGTGTTTACTTGTTGTGCTTTTCCAAAAGTATCAAGTAAGGGGGAGTAATTAAAGCTGAGAAGAAGCTTCATACCAGGAATGAGTAGAATCACTTTAAAAGTTTTGATACACGGACTTTAAAGTTTGCTCAAATTCTAACTCTTTGCACAAACAACATGTGGGATTAGCATATTAACCCATGTAAGCTTGAGCGTACCTTTGTGGTTGTTTGAGCTGGATATGTTGTAGGGTGTTGTCTACGGATTCATCAACAAGAGTTTAATGAACACATCAAGACTCAAGGGAGAAGTTGAAGAATTCAAGAAATCAAGATACATCTGGTTAGTACTTAATTGTATATCTTTTGAATCCATATGTAAATTGGTTTTGTCACTAAAATTGACAAAGGGGGAGATTGTTAGGGCATTGTCCGGTCAAACCCACTAGTGTTGGTATGTCAAGCTGGTTGTCAGTTTTAGGTGTCAAAACACAATTCTTGATTTAGCCTACTAGAGTTTAGATTTCGGAATTGGGATATAGACTAAGTAGTAGAGACCTTGAAGACGAAGACTGTGAAGACATCATTTATTCTTCATCGACAAAAGGTTAGTAGGAGTTATGACTTTTATGAAAATTCTTTTATTCTACTTTCTCTATCTTTCGAAATAGTCGGCTACTTTAGTAGTGATATTAATAGCGATTGAGATCGTGTTCTTGTCTACATGACCATGTGTTATGTTGGTATTTGTTCCCACGAATACTAAGTTTACAAGAATACATGAGATAGATTCGATACCATTTGTCCATTGCAATGGTTTGCTTGCAAATCACTTGTTGGATATGGGTGAATCTAAAGGAGTACTCTTGAGCAAGAGTCCAGTGGATTATAGTTGAGAGCGTCTAACACGTCTAAGTCCAGAACTTCCAGCAGATCCAAGTTAAACCCTAATCTGAATGACGACGGTTCCTGAACCGTTCGTGAACAGTAACTTAGGAAAAACTCCTGAGTTCCAAAGTATCAATTTGTACGCGTACCCTACGTGAACCTCAGATTCGATGTTTTTGGTTGTAATTCAGATTGACGATTTGCGAACCGTCCAAAGTGAATATTCTCTGGAATTTTTCACTCGGGTTAAACTTTGATTCCTTATCTCTTAGTTGGACTTGGTTAACACGAAAATATATTCTGTGGTCCATCTAACGATTCTCAACGTGTCAATAAGATAAAGATTATCTCTGGTCTGTTGGATATCTATCTTGAAGTGTTTATGAGCTAATAAAACACTTGGCGGATGAATGATAAAAGATTTCGAATTGAGATAAATCTAGATTTGTTGGTTTGCAAGTTAGGGTTTCCTAAACTTGTGGAACAAGTAACTAGTTGCTTTATTCCAAAGCAACTTATCTTGTTGAGTGCTATAAATAGAGGTGTCTAAGGACGAAAACCGCAAGCATCAAGCATACGTGAATATTCCTTGTGGAAGTGATCGTAAAACACTTTTCACTTCGGTGAATGCTTGTTGTGGTATAGTCATCCTCTATTAGGTAGCAGTTCCTCTTGGGATTTACCTACGACTATAAAGACTTCTCTTGAGAGTTGGGAAGCACAGGTAGGAGATTGAGACCTTACTGGTTGATATCGGAGTAACCTGTAACCTTGGTAACCTGATTACGTTCTTGTCTATTCTACGGTCCTTCTCTTCTGATATAAGGCCATTCAAGAACTGATACGTTACACACAACGTTGAAAGGAATCAACGCACGGCTGCACTCGGTGTTGTAAGACCTAGTTAGCTTCAGTTGTATAAGTTTCTTAAGTGATTCTTCGTGTACAACTGAGGTAGAGACAAGTTGGGCATAGTTTACTTGGTTTACTTGTCAGCCCCCGCTTGTAAGTAGATTTCCGTATGACCTGGAGAAATCCGAAGGAAGTCACTTTGTGTATGTCAAACTGATAGAGGACAGTTTAAACATACAATTGATAATTGAGGTTGCAAAGATGGAATTATTGACACAAGCCTTTAACAGCGGTTAAAGCAACTCCTAGTCTTGTAAAGGACATCAGCTAGGGGAATCAAGTGCGTGAGTATCTGTGGGGGATCTAGAGACATAAGGAGTGCGACAGTAGCCAGTTCGCTTGGAGGGTTGGAATTGGTCTCTGCTACATCCCAGACCGAAGTCTTATAGTAGGCTAGTGTTTGTAGACATATTGTATTGTGCGGTGTTCAATCTGGACGAGGTCCCGAGGTTTTTCTACAGGTTGTAGTTTCCTCGTTAAAAAAATCTCTGGTGTCTTGTGTGCATTACTTTCCGCATTATATTCTATGATTATATAATTAAAGCAAACACAAGAAGTACGTTATTATAAACCTGATCGTTGTCCTCAATCCATCCCTTGTATTTACCAAGACCCTGTCTTGCGTTGGACTGATCCTTGTGATCCAAACTCAGGTTAACAGATCTGGATATTGATTTTTGAGATCGTCCAGATCTGACCATAAGTTTCACGAGCCCAAACGAAAAGTTGGTTGTATTTCGGTACCCCTACTTTTTCACATTGTGGACCAGAGCTCCATGGGTATTATTGTGAACGAGTTCGAAAATCCATTCACAAAAGGCAAAACCTCTATTTAGAAGTTTTATACCATGGCTTATATGAACGCGTACATGCGTTCATGTGGAGTTTCTTAGAGTTCCGGAGTTTCTGAACTCGTATATGAACGCGTTCATGAAAAACTGCTGAGTTCAGGAATTTCCCTTCCAGCAAATGAATGCGTACGTTGTTCAGGTGTAATTTAAGAACTAGCTCTATTCCCACATTCTACTTAGGAATTTGTCACTTAGTGATCTAAATGCTAAAAGAACTAGTCTTTGATCCTTGGAGATCATTATAAACAATATCATATAATATTTTATTGATAGAATGGTAAATACGAAACCAAA
>JAJJMA010125963.1:0-30041 GCA_023529015.1 Papaver nudicaule | reverse complement strand
CATCCATATCCAACTAACAGTTTGCAAGCAAACCATTGCAATGGACACATGGCACCGAATCTGTCTCATTCATTCTTGTACTCACAGTATTTGTGGGATCAAACACTGGTCATGACACAAGGCCACGTTACACAAGAATACGATCTCAATCGCTATTATCACTACTAAAGTAGTCGACTATATTTCGAAAGAATAGAGAAAGTAGAAATAGAAGAATATCCATAAAGTCATAACTCCTACTAACCTTTTGTCGATGAAGAATAATTGATGTCTTCTTTGTCTTCACAGTCTTCGTCTTCAAGGTCTCTACTACTTTGTCTATATCCCAATTCCGAAATCTAAACTCTAGTAGGCTAAATCAAGAATTGAGTTTTGACACCTAAAACTGACAACTAGCTTGACATACCAACGCTAGTGGGTTTGACCGGACAATGCCCTAACAAGGTTCCCCTTCTTAGCACGTTACGACTAAGAATGAAAAGTACAACGTTTTATTCAGCGGAGTCCAAAATTGTATCTTATGAGGTTCCTCCTTACCAAATTTGTCTCCTCTTAGCCGTAAAAGTCATAAGCATATGGATTCTGATAATTCTTCGGAAATTGATTTACCCGAAAGGGGTGATATGGCTATAAAAGCGAATTTACGACGGTTTGCAACACAATCACAAGGATAATCAATAAAGATTTAAGTATAGAAATCATCAATCAAGATTCTAAATAAATATACTCTATTAATTGATGAAAAGAAAACATGGAAGTAGTACAAGCAATATCATGCTTAAATCAAAACGATGACTACTTCTAGCATGGTGGTTACCCGAAACCCTAAGGAAAAGACGCAAGTTTTTCAATAAAAGGATTTAACTATGCTAAACAAAAGATAAATTGATTAGACCTGATTCAAAGGGGTTTCTTCAAGTCTTTCACGAACTCCTTCTTGGAATGCCCAACCAATATAAAAGACCTTTTTGAAGGTTTCTGCGTTATGTTGAGTTGCTAGAGCATCAACCTTGTTATTGACAACCTTAACAAATTATCTGATTTTGTATCCCAGGCTTAGTAATTTCTTTTGGTTCCTAATCAGAATGTTATGATTGTTTCGAAACCTTGTTAGTTCTTGAGTAGAGTTGGCCAGAAGTTGCTTGAGTTCGGTAATTTCTTCTTCAGATTTCTTGCATCTTCTAGTGAGATTTTCAATTGCAAGAGTGTTGATTGAACAAGATTCACAACTACCATTCATATCTTCATCAATAATAATGGAGTTGGAAGAAGAATTGTTTCTAGACTTTTGATTCATCTTGACAAGGTATGCACGAGAATATCTCAAAAGGAGATCTATATATATAAGTCGGCTTCCAAACTCGAGTTAATCCTTAAAAGGGGTATTCTTGTATTTACAATAATGCCCTCCTGATTTGACAAATCAGCAATCTTAATTAAGTTTTTCTATGTCAACAATAAGATGTGGAAATTTTTTTCCAATTGCATAATTCTTTAGACTTGTCAACTAGGAAGTCTCATGGATCCTGGTCTCGACTCTTGCCTTAAGAGCCAGAGGCAGGGAGATTCCTAGAAGTAGTGCTTTAAGCAGTTGACACCCATGTCGAGTCATTACATTTTGGATTCACATATGACACGGTTACACCTTTATTTGAAGTTATATAGGCTCACTACAATAAGGAGACACTAATGTAGGTGTAAGGAAACAACTATGACAGGAGAGTCATATACCATCAGGACAATTGGTCACATAACCAGTTGAGCGTGGATTCATCATCTCTTTGGAGCATTGCTCAACATATAATTAAGAGATAAGGATTATTGTTCCTTTGGATAAGGATGATTATTTATTTGTCAAATCAACAGGTCACAAAATAAATACAAGAATAACTGTGTTCTTCATAAGAGAAATGCCCCCTATTTTTTGAACAAACTAGATTGAAGAAGAATGAGCAGATAACTACCCGTTTGGATTAAAATTCTGATCCGGTGGATCATACCTCCGAGAGGTTGTACCTTAATTCTCCATTGCCTATAGATCCTTGTTTGACTTTCTGTAGACCTGATTTCCAGGTTTTGTCCAGGAGTTCTTCTAACCTTCTTTGAACCCATTTTTGAGAGAACGATTGTTCATGAGAACCATTATTCTTTCTCTCTCAGTTAGGAAGATCAAATCTCTTGCTGTAGGAAATTGTGACAAATTTCAGAAGGTCTTTGGAACCTTTTCTCCAGTCTTTATTTCATAGGCTTGATCTGACAGCCTTAAGACTTCACCAACTACTTGAGTTAGTGTTTTATGAATTTTATCAATTTAATTCCTTCCAAAGGAATATTCTGATAAGTAATGCCCTCTTCTCCCACAATGATGGTAGACTTTTTGATTTCGCTGATTTTGATACCAAGAAAATAGTCTTTTCTTAGGAAATTCTGACAGAGGTAAGGTTTATTATTTCTTATCAGAGTGAGACAACGAGATGTCTCCACACACAAATTTTTTTTTCAGTACCTTCAAGAAGATTTTATTCTAGAGGGTCTTACTCCTTCTTTGATTTTTGTGTTTTCCTCGTTCAGAATTAAGCATTCCTTGTGAGCACAAGCAAGATTGGAGATTGTTTCCTTGCAGAGTTCTTGAAGACTGATTATCTCTTTTATGAGTTGTTTCTCATGAGTTTTCAAATCTTTTACAGAGTCTGTTAGGGCATTGTCCGGTCAAACCCACTAGCGTTGGTATGTCAAGCTGGTTGTCAGTTTTAGGTGTCAAAACACAATTCTTGATTTAACCTACTAGATTTTAGATTTCAGAATTGAGATATAGACAAAGTAGTAGAGAATCAAGGAATGAAAGTAATCTTCAACCTTAAATCTAAAAACCCTCTACCCTGTAAATTCAGCAAACACCAACAAAACATCCTCCCTTGTAATGCTCCAAGTTTATTGATAAAAAGAATTAGGATAACCAATCTGGACCGGGTGCTTTAGTCTTTCCCCACTGCTTTATTTTGTGGAAGAATTTTGTGTTTTTATCCCAAATTGCAGATTATGAATACTCCCTCCGTTTCAAAAAAATAGGCCAGTTTGACTTTTTTCTACCTTTTCCTAAAAATTAGGGAACTTAATTAAACTAAAAATATTTAATTTTTTTTTTATGATTGGTTTATCGTTAACATGTGTCATGGGTTAACAAAGAAAAAACAAGTTTAAATCCGATATTTTTAGTTTAATTAGAAAAAGTCAAACTGACCTATTTTTTTTTCGAAACGGAGGAGTATTTGATAATCAACTTACAATACTCTTGTCTAGCCTTTGACCTTAAATCACATTGCAATTTAGTGAGCCCGTTGTTCTTCATTTCTTCTTAAGCGGTCAAAATTAGCCGCTTAGGCTTCTCTTTCACTTGCTCGTTCCTACGAACGTGGGTCATACTCTCTATCCAAAAGTAGCACCAAATTTGGGTATTTATCAGGAGTCTAAGTTTGAAAGAGTGGACTTTAACCATATCCCTTGCTCTAACGAGATTAATTGTAATGATGTCCGAATCTTTAGAGATGATTTTGCAGACCCAAGAAGAGTTGTTTTTCCCTATCGCCGAAGATCATTCGGAGTCTGTGATACCATGAATTATGTAAGATAAGTGATTCTGGGGCTTCAGTTTTTTGAAATTTTTTGAAGCCCCTGCACTATTTACTTCAAATGTCCAGCCGAATTATAAGGGGGTGTAAAAAAAACGTGAAATGACTAAGTTAACCTTATACTAATTTATACTAATTTTTACCCAAATTTACCCCACCCTAATTACAAACATAAATACTTATATCCCACACAAAAAAAAGCAAAACATCAAAATTTCTCCCCTCTCTTCTCCTCTCTTACCTCTATTTTCTTCCCCATTTCCTCTCCACATTTCTCATTTTCGAGTTTTTGATCATGGATGGAACCAAAACTGATGCAACAATGGAGCAGCAAAGGTAAACATCCAAACCCACTCTTTTGTTATTGATTTTGGTGCTAAAACTAGGTAAGATTCACTCCATGAAAATCGAAAAACGAGTTCCAGAACTACTTACGGCTGGCTATTAGAGCCGTAAGTCTTACTTACGTCTCGCATCTGAAGAACAGCTAGCCGTAAGTAGTTTGTTAGGTAAGCCATTAAAGCTTCAGATCCAAGCCGTAAGTTCAGTTTACTAGCCGTAAGTTAGTTACGTCTCATTTCGATACTTTAGTTACTAGCCGTAAGTTTCTGTAAATCAAAATTTTTTTGTCGCAAGGTTACAGGCCGTAAGTTCAAACTTATCAGCCGTAAGTTTAGTTACGGCTTCATATCTATTTGGATTAGTAGCCGTAAGTTACACTGACAACCAATTTTCTCACATTTCTCTGCCATATTTTGCGCTTCAGAGTACCAGACTCAAGTGCCGTGGTTGCACCAACTGAAATAATGGCTCACCGAACTGTTGTTGGTTCAAAGTTTACACAGAAGGAAGATGCTTGTCTTTGCGCAAACTATATCATTCACTATCCGACGAAAGAGCAATTTAAGGCTTTCAAGGGATACTTGGAGTGGGGCTTGCCTCCTGAAACCTGGTGGGACATTACACATGATTTTTGGACAGAAACCAAGAATCCGATGACGCGCAAAAGGGTTGTGCTGATGCTGCGATGGTCTAAAATTCAAAGACGGGTTCGTGAATTCATGAAACTAGTGGCATTCATCAACCGATGTTGCCGTTTTGAGGGTGAAACCGATGAAGACATTGTCAAGAGGGCTCTAAGGGAATGGACTCGATGGCACAAAAAGGAGTTCAAATATGAAGCTCATTATAGGCAATGTAGGAAGTTTTTTGTGAAACTTAACGGTAGCAATGGTGACTTGATATAAGTAAGTCGTGATGGTGGTAAAAATCAATATGTAAGGCATCTATGTGGTAAAAAATTATATGTAAGGCATCTATGTATGTTGAAAATTAGTATTTTTTTTATAGTTACAGGAGTACTTACGGCTATTGAAATTACCCTGGTACCAGCCGTAAGTAGAGTTACGACTACACTTTCCCAGACGTAAGTCAAGTTACGGCTACTGAAATCAACTGGGTTTAAGCCGTAAGTAAGTGAAATTTCATAAAACATAACTCCAAAAAGTGAAGTGTTTGCCAAAATAATCCAAAATACATTCATCATCATGTTTCAACAAAAAAAACAACAAAAAACACAACAAAAAACACGTATCACTAACAAAAAACATGTATCACCAACATCTTCAAGCTTCTTTTTCCTCTTCATCCAAATCTCTCAACGGTTCTTGTGGTTGTTGGGCTCTTTGCGACGCTTTTATTGCATCCCAAGTGTTCATTTCTGTCTCGTATTGTCCACACCATTCCCTAGCTATCTCTTTGTTCAACGTTGTAGGGGACAACGGTGGTAATGGGCAACCATCTTCTAACTTAAGCCCTATGAAATGACATCCTCCAATTTGTGCAATCACAAGACGGCGAGGCTTGCCAAGATCTCCATGTTCTTGACTATACCTCGCATAGCGGGGAGTGTACGTGTTATTACCACCACGGGAGAAGTAGTGAACAACGCATTTGAATTCATCGGCAATCAAGTGCCCGCATTCCGGAAATGCCATCCAATTTCCCCTTGACATAAGATCACCTTCCCCGATGAGTCTCCTATTCATTGCCTCTAGTCTATCATTGTCGTCACCGGGACCCGACAACAAATAGTAGTAAACATCCGGCTCTCTATTTAATCTTGCATACAACAACATCCTAACATAGGTGGGTTGGTTCACCGCGGGAAAGGGTCCTAGTTGTTCCGATGTAACATGGTAACCACAATTTCCATCGCCCTCCACATCTTCCATGGAGATTATGTAGTCATGAATTATAGATGGAAGTTGCTCCATCCACTCATAATAAATCATGTGGTAAGGCCTATGAATGTTTCCATGTTCATCCAAAGGGGTTCTAAAGTTACCACAAGGTTCGCGACGTACCTCCTTCCCATGCTTTAAAACCCTCCTATTGTCAAGCTCTTCAACAACCACATCCGGGGTGCTCCTCTTCTTCACTACCGGGGTGCTTTTCTTCTTATAAACTTTGATTGGTAGCCTTACTATTGTTTGTTCGGGGGATGTTGCCACACCCTTGCCTTTGCCCATCACATCTTTATCCTTCACATTCCCTTTTGTTGGAGTGGCAACCGTTGGAATCTCCTTCACATTGGGTTGACGACTTGTTGAAGATTTTCCCGTTGGAGGTCGTTTACGTTTGTTTTTGTTGACAAATGCTTGAAGGGTGCATTCCATGTCGTCTAAACCTTTTACCTCCTCCAAGTTCTTCATCATCTCGAAGTCTTCACTCTCTCGTTGCTTCATCAACTCAAAGCCCGAGGGGTCTCTTGTCTTTGACGCAATATTTATCTCTCTTGCATTCGCACGAGCAACTCTCTTTGTAACCTTGGTGTTAGGCCTACCCCTACTATCCTTCTTCTTATCCGGTTCAAAAAGATCACATCTAGTGTGTGCATGAGCCCATTTTCGATATCGTGCGCACCAAGATTGCCTTTGTCCCACATTCATGTCCTTCCAATACTCCCTCGTTGCTTCATATTCATATGTCTCATTAAACTCTCCACCAAAATCGTCGTCGAAGACTTGTTCTTGGAATGAAAGTTGCCTCCAAAATGGATCGATCTCGCCAATTGGGACCACACCATCCGTGAAAGTCGCAAATCTATGGCAACATGGGAGTCCCATGGATGACATGTTGGGACAAATACACACATTGGGGTCGAATTCACCGTTACGATATTTCTCTCGTTCCTTCATGACTTCCTCGATAGCCCAATGGGACACAAAATGGGTGATTCCTTCGAGACAAGGTTCGTTAAGGTACTTGGTGTGCATATTCATTCGATTATTTTCAAAAGCTCCCTTAATCGTATCTAAAAGATGTTTAAAATACCTTTTCATGGCATTGTAAACCTTAACAAATCCACCATCACCATTTAAAAGATTTTTTTTGAACCGGCCGTGACAGGACTCCACGGAACTTGTTGCTTGGTTCTTGTAGTGCTTGCGTTGATTGGTGAAAGCCGCGACAAACCGATGCCTATGAGGGACAAACCATTCCTCCTTTAAGTACCTTTTAACTTCGGGGATACGACTCCAATAGCTCAACATCTCACTTGCCTTTTCTTCATATTCCTTGATTGTGAGTGCCCAAACTATATCATCCCATTGTACCAAGAGTTTTGCCCATTCATCTTTGTTGAACTCTTCCAATTTTTTCAACTCCTCTAACCTTTCTTTCATTTTCGCTTCCGGTAGTTTCTTAGCTTTGATGTACTCTTCTTTCATTGTTGGTGCGATAAGAGGCTTGCACTTTACTTGTACGCTATTCCATGCGTGAAAAGTGCAAAGCATGTTGTGAGCATCCGGAAAAACACTATTGATCGCATTCATTAAGGCTTGCTCTTTGTCGGTAATGATGACACCCGGATAATGATCTTCATGGTATATATACTTCAATTGTTGCAATGCCCAAACATAGCTTTCCTCGGTCTCGTCCATCATATAACAAAAGCCGATGGTAAAAGGTTGCTTTGTAGAAGTTTGACCAACTAAATGCAAAAGAGGTAGACGATACTTATTGGTTTTATAAGTACAATCTAACAATAGAACTTGGTGATTGCACCGCGCCAATTTTATGAATTCCGGATGAGCAACAAACATGTGGGTCACTTTGTGGTCCGCGTCCTCCTCAAAGTAACAAGTGAATTTGTCTTTCAAAGCTTCAAAAAGTTTTTGTTGAAGATCGGACCTACCTTGCCATTTGATTCTCTTTGCTTTAGAGGTGGCGTTGTAGATTGTTCTCAAATTCGAACGATTTTCCGAGTTTACATGTTGGAGGTTGCCAAGAATATCACGAGGAGGTACATTTCTTTCGTACATCCCTTCCACCAAAATTTTTTCATCGAGAGTTAACCTTGTAGCTAAATCATGTTTATAAAAACTCTCGGGAGGATCGTGGTTGTGACAACCGCTTATCACCGTCTTCAAAAACCATCTCTCATTTTGCTTGTTTAGAGCAAATTGGAGTCTAAAAGGGCAATTCGTTTTCTTTGTAAAGGTTTTTGGGGTCTTCCTATTAATCTTCAAAAGCTTCCGCACGGTGCCTTTCTTTGCATGACTCTTATACACTCCACTACACTCGCACACTAATTGAAAACGGTTATAGGTCACATTACTTCCTTTGACTATCATGCACATCTTCTCTTTAGCATGTTCAATAGCCCATTGGACGGCTTCTCCCTTGTCCGGCCATGTCTACATTAAACCCAATAATTAGATATCTAAACGTTTTAAAAAATATTTAAAAAACATGCATTCATATACATAAGATGGTGCGCTTACAATTGTTCGGACATAAGGTGCATAGTGAGCGGTAGTGTCATGCCAAACACGAGTAGCATGTGGTTGATTATTGATGGGAACAATTAGTGGCACAACCTACACAACATAAAAAAAAAAGTGTTAAATTAGTCACCATTGCAAATTTACGTCTGAGAACATAGGCCGTAAGTCCAGTTACGGCTATCATCGATACTTTCCACCCAAGCCGTAAGTAAAACTCAAAGTGCTTCCGAGAGACAGGAGTCAGACAGGAATAATTACGGCTCATAATATTTTGTGATATGTAGCCGTAACCAAACTTACGGCCACTAATGTCAAAGTATTTAAGACGTAAGTAAGGCAACAAAAAATTGGTGCTCGCAAGCTTATGGGACGTAAGTAAAACATTGAAGCCGTAAGTATGGGCATTGAATATTCCCATGCACAGACTTACGGCTGGTAACATCGCGTCGGACATAGCCGTAACTTGATGTACGGCCAGAAAAATCCCCAAATTCTAGACTTACGGCTCGGATCTGAAGAACATTCAGACGTAAGTCTGAGTTACGGCTGCTAATCCAAGCCGTAAGTCCCTTCTGGAACTCACAAAAATCACATTTTTTACGTGATTTCAACTGTCTTGAGAGGAATAAAGCATACCTGGTTGTTTTCTTGAGGTTCTTCTACATTGGGTACATTCAGGTTTGGGTAATCTGCAGGATCGACCTCGTATTTCTCGAGAAAGTCTTCACTTGTGCATACAAACTTTTTACCATCAAAGAAATTGTATAATCCTTCATTTCCTTCGATGTGTCTTTCAATGAAGATGTCGTCAATGGAAGGAGATACATCTACCTCCATTTGGGTGCTTGATTCACTCATTTTGGTTGAGTGAATCAAGTTTGAGTTTTTAGAAAAAAAGTTGGGTTTTTTTTTTCTCTCTTCTTCTTCTTCTTCACTTGATTTTCAGTTTTTTAACTTTTTTTTTCCTAAGTTTTTCTTTTAAGTAAGTTTGTTAATCATGTTTTGCTCAAAGTCATACAAACCAACATCACCATTGAAAATATCCAAATAAAAACCATCCATAACAGTACTACTAACATCAACCATAAAAAGAGGGGAAAAAAAAACACCACCTTTGGAATTCACACAAAATAAGCTGAAACACAAATTGTTCAAATTCCGGCCCTCGCTCTCTCCTCTGGGGTAAGACGACGAGCAGGAACAACAAATAGATAGCAATCACCCCAAGTAACCGCCCAACCATCAGGAGTACTTTTTACTGCCCCATTTGTAAACATGTTCCTCCTTAGATGGCGTGGGACATGAACACATAATTTACATTCAAACCGCCATTCATCTTCTACCTCACCCACTCTTCTTCGTCCTAGATTACGAGGTGCTCTATTTGCAAAGTGATAATCACACACATTCAACCATTCAGGAAAATCTGCTCTATCGATAATGGGTGGTGTTTCCTCATCAGGTGTTTCTTCTCTAATTACAGGTTGTGTAGTTACAGAACTTGGTTCAGCGGTCCTGATGCAAATAAAAAAAATAATATAATAATGACTTACGGCTCATAATATAGACTTACGGCTGGTAAGTCTGCGACACAAAAGTTTTATGAAATTATCAAAACTTACGGCTGCTAACTTTGGAGACGTAACTATTTTAAATCTACGGCTACATGTTCTTCAGATCGCAGCCGTAACTATGACTTACGGCTACAAACGTGGAGTTACAGGTAGCCGTAAGTAACCCTGGTTCGATTTTTTTTTGATGTTTTTAGCTGAATCTAAGCTAAACAACTAAAAAAGGAAGTGGGTTTCGATTGTTACCTTTCGATATCCCTCGCGCCACCATTCTCAGCTGAATCCATCGAAGTTTCGAAAAAATCTAACAGGGGTGTATTGGATCGGGATTTATATGGATAAAAATAGATAATAGTTTACATGAATCTAGTAGATTTATAATGTTTTTTTAAAAGAATCCTGGATACTTATAGATATATAATTTTGGATTATAATGGATAAAATTTGGGATTAATGTAGATAACCAAACAATCCGTCCATAAGTTGTGGTGGTGGTGGTGGTGGTGGTGGACGGTGATTGGTGGTGATTAGTAGTAATGGGGTGGTGGTGCTAGTTGGTGTGTGGAGGTTTTCATGGTGGTGGTGGTGGTGGTGGTGGTGGTTGTTAATGGTGCTGGTAGGTAAAGGTGGTGTTGGTGCTAGTTGGAAATAGTAGTGATGATTGTAGTTGGTGGTGGTGTTGCTGGTTGGAAATGGTGGTGGTGGTGGTGGTGGTTGGGGGTTATTGTTGGTAATGGTGGATGGTGGAGGCAGTAGTGGTGCTGGTTGGAAATGGTGGTGGTGGGTACCGCTGGGTGGTGGTTGGTGGTGCTGGTGCTGGTTGGTGGGTGGTGGTGTCGATGGTGAACATGGTATACCATGATAACAAAGAACCAAAAAAAAAAAATTTAAAAAAATGTCCACAAGAATCCATATAACTCTTGTGGTTTGGGTTGAGATTGATATAAGATAATAATACACACATTTTGCCTACAAATATCCATAAGAATCCTAATTTATCTTGGCCCTCAATTATCTTGAAAAATCATAAATTAATTGAATACCTAGGATATTTAATGATTCCGTATATATCCTAATTGAATACCTAGGATATTTAATGATTCTGTATATATCCTAATTGAATACCTAGGAGTTTTGAGGACTATTAAATATCCAAATAAATCATGATCCAATACACCCCTGTAAGTTTTTGTAGGGTTTGAAGGAGGAAACGAGAAGAGGAAGAAGGAGAAGAAAGAGAATTGGGTTTAGGTTAGTTTAGAAACGAAAAAATTTTAAGTTTTTTTGTTTTTAGTTTAGGTTAAATTAGATTAGGTTAATTTTTTGGTAGATTAGGTTAATTTTTTGTATTAAAGGGTAGTTTTGGTATTAAAAAAATACATAGGGGGAGAGCACAATTACTTCGGGGAGACTGTGATCCGAGGGCTTCAGTTTTTTTCGAAGCCCCAGAATGACTTTTCTTATGTAAAATTCGAAGATCATTCGGAGTCTGATACCATGAATTATGTAAAATTCCTATAACCAAGCCCACCTTAAGCCCACTTTGATATCTACTGGAGGCTCTGGAGCATTTGCTCCATTGGCTCAAAAGTCAAGACTGTATTTGGCTTTGCTTATGTTGTTTGTTGTTGTTGAAAGCCGATTGACCATTCCCAAGTCTTTGTTAAACAGACTGGGCATTGGTCGCAAACTGTTTGGTACTCTACCAACCTGAATCACCCCTCCAACAAGAAACTCCAAAATGGTTACCCTTTGGGGCCATTGATTATGACTTCTTTGCCACACATTCGGATTCGGTGTTTGCTGGGTATTTTAGATTAAATGACCAAACGGACAAACAAAAGAAAATCTATCACTGCTGAATATTTACAATTATCCACAGGACTAAGATAGCAAATGACACTCTCAACCCCAACCCCAAACAACAACACAAACAAAACTCAGAAAACAAAGTTTTTAAAAACCCTAATACCAAAGGCCCATTTTAGTCTTTTTAATCCTTCATTTCTTTTCCGGCCCACCGGCCTGTTAAGAGATGCACCTCATAGAGTAAGGCGTCGGAGATTCCATTGCCGGTGCACCATAAACCCTGGGATGATCACTCTCCATTCCATAATCCATCATCGGACGGTACTCAAGAGTTTCATCATGATCGTACACAAATTCAGGGATCTCGATTTCTTGTCTCCTGATATGGTCCCACAGAGAGTCTAGTCTATTCACGTACTTCAACTTCGCGTACAACCTGAACCACACACATGCAAAAACACCATCATTACTAACCTGCGCCCCACCATTAGGTTAAGAATCCGTAAAACGCGTAATTAAGATAACAGCAATAGAAAATTTCTAATGTGCGCACTTACCCTCCACTGAACAAGAAACGGCCAAAGGTTGCTAAGAAAATCTTTGATTGTAAACCAGGATGAACAAAATAAACCGCCTCGAGATTCTCTTTAATGTTGATCGGAAGAGCTTCGTAGATTGATCGCAAAGTTGAGATTCCAGGGAAATTATCACTTTTCTGAACATCTGTATGAACATACACCACAGAGAATGGCCTTCCTCCTAACTTAGGAAATATCTTCTCCTCCAAATATTTCTTCAATGATTCTGTGCTCAATTCCCTTGCTGTTTACATCCATAAAACACAATCAACAAAAAAAAATTGAAAGAATTAAAAAAAAAATCAAGAGGATTTAATAGAGGAATTGAAAAATTACCAGGGAGGAATTTTCCGATGATGCGAAGGACTCTGCGACCACGTTTATCACGACCTTGGATCTTGAAGATTTCCATCTTCTCAATAAGTTGTTCTTGATCAGAAACACTATTTGATGTTACGATTTGCATGATTTTTTTAGGTAATTATAAAATTAACGATTGAGAAAACAAAAGAAACTCGCACTTTTCTCTCTTTGTTGTGTGATAAAGACGGTTTTTGGTTTGAGTGGAGAAACGAATGAAGAAACGAGATCTATTTATATATGTGGATTGAAGAGAGAGAAGCAGGAAGGAAACGGTAACTTGTCCTGTAGCTCTGTTTGGGGGTTAAGAGAAATCCAAAACAAATTACCCAGCAAAAGAGGATATTCTAAAGCATCTTCCAATCTCTGGCTCTCTGAGTCTGAACAAAAGGATCAGGGTTATGTTCAAGCTGACACGTGTGGGTCCATGTTTTAACTCTCCTTCGTTTTGTCACTTCTCTAACTAAAACCCTAGATGGATAGACGGGTAGGATAGAATCCGTTTGCTATAGGTTTTGCGAGATTGATGGTGTATGATTGAATTGAAAAGATAATTACTACAAGTGCCATTGATAACGGCGGTTGAAAGTGAAGGATTCTGTTGCCGTTTTCTAATTTGGCGTTAGTGATAAAAAAAAAGGAAAAGGAATTTATCTTTTTGATCAATCTCCTTATCTCGAAGAGTTCAACCGTGGAGTACTTTGGAACTTACCTTTCACTTTCGTCCGACTTACTTCTTGTGACAAACATATCACCTCATGGAAATAAATACAAGCAATAACTAAATGGTGTCGTTATCTGAGTTAACATACGGGTCCATGATGGTCTTGTTGATAATAGATATGGGGCATCATTTTATTTCATCACAGGAAAAAAAAAAAATCTCCCCGTCTAAAATCGGTTCGCCGTGTCTACTCGTGATTCAGTTCTTTGGCAAAGTAACAAGACACAACACGCATTTTTTTTACTGAATAAACCAGGGATAACCCTAGAAGTTACAGAACATACACAAAACAAACATACAGGACATGACACACCAAATCGCATAAGTAACCAGAATCTCAAATCCATGATCGGGTCGTCGAACAGTAACACAGTATTATCCTGCATACATACGGGTGAGTTTGGATCGTTGAAGCATGATCCACAATTCGGTAGAAATTTTTAATAAATGATCTAACACACATAGATGCCAAAGAGACAAAGTTGATACCCATCTTCCATAACCTGCAGAACACAAGCACACCAGGAAACTCGCCGGAGCTTCTCCACCGGCCGGAAAAAAACATATCAAAGTTGGAGTAACCCATCTCCTGAAGAAGATTATCACCACACTTACAACAACCAAACATCAGATCGGAAAACACCCATACAATCACAGAAACAGTCACAAGGATTAAATGATTGTTAACCCTAGGTGAAAAACTGAGTAACCGCTGGAGATAACAATCACTGGATACAAAATAACATTCTTCCCTAGTCGATAACGCCAGACTTTGATTTTCATCCAAATCTGATACCTGCCGAAAAAGCTTGCTGAGAAGAAACTGACATCTGCAAATCACCATTATTTCATCTTTCCTAACACAACAAAGACACAGTAACTGATATGATCTAACTAAACCCCCAAATAAACAGCCTGACAAGCCATTTAACAAAGGAGGTAGTAGATCTGGACTGAAACATAATAAAAAGAAAACAAAGATTACATAAAACAGATTACAAACAATGACAAAAGGTAAACAAACATCTAATAAAGTGAAAAACAAAATGGATCTGCCCAGATCGGCTCCATTTGGGGCCGATCTGAGTAGTGGAAAGGGTGTCGGAAGAGAGTTTTTCGTTGAGAAAAGGGAGAGAGAAAGAGAGAAAAGGGGAAACTTTCTACAAGGGGACACAACACGCACATGACTACCTATTAGCTATTCCAATTTATGGCCCAATCAGCGCATCGGACCTCGCCAATTTAGTTTAGTCATATGTTACAGATTAGGCATCTATCTGTTTGCAAATGGAGATGTTTAACCTTGTTGTGGTAGAGAGATGGATATGTTTGACGATCATGCTCTACACTATGCGCACAGAGTTGGCCTGAAATTTCGTCAAAACCTTGCTCAAGACACGTTGGAAGATATATGTTCCCGGGAAGGGGTTCCAGCAAAAAAAGAAGAACTCTTGGGTTTTCTTTCTAATGACGATAGGGATTTGAGACCGGCGGATATTTTTGTCTACAATTGGGACAAGGAGGGGGGGGGGGGGGGGGGGTTGTTCGTTCTTTCTCTTCAGGTGCCTCTATTGGCAATGCAGTTAATCAGAGGCGCACTAAATATTTCGACAAATGTAGGTCATATGGATATGGTTTTGCCGCTTTAACTTCCACGACGTTTAGTTAACTTGGTGAAGAGTTGGTAGACTTTCTGAAGAGGTTGGATAATTTGGTAGCACGCCACAACGCTAATGTTAAAGTTGGCAATTTCCTATTTCATATATTAGGATTAGTTATTCAAAAGGGGGTGGGAGCTCAACTTGTGTCGAGGCTCCCAACTGTCTCCTTGTCATTTATTTTTCTTCTTTCTTGTAAAACAATTATGTACAATCTCACAAGTTTACCAAACAATCACAAAGTGAAGATTTTGAGAATTAAATGGCATGCTTCTGAAATACTATTTATGGAATGCAAGAAATCTGTTGTGTCTAATGTATGGTTCGTTATATTATCAGTGATATTGACCGAAATTGATCGTTATTGAAAGCATTGTCGTCCTCTATCATATAGGTTTGCATATATATATTAGATTAGTTGGGTAAGGATGTTTGAACTATCATGCCGTAAAAGTATTGTAATTCAAACGAATTATTACATTAGATATGACTAAGAATATTTCATTGTGCATACTGGTCATAGCAACACCTAGGCTTTTGAATTCGATTCTTTACCACTCCTCGTAGAAGTGCATTCATAGCGTTTACTATTAAATCCCGGACTTGGATCTAATAGATTCTGAATTAGATGTAGCTACGACTTCCCAAGGACTCAAATAATCAAAATAGCGAAATTATTGGGTTATCTCAATGGGTTCCGGTATTTGAGATATTTCTCAGAGAGACCAGTTGCTGGGCTCTAGATAAGTCCTCCCTGGTATTTCATTGATTATTAAATAAATGTATCTTAGGTCAATTTGAGGTGGATTACATGCAATAATACAAGAAGATATTAAAGTTCGAACTAGTTTATACTTCTAGTTGATGTCTCGTTTGTAGAGGATAAGTCATACGTGTAAGAACTAAACGAATCTCTAAAGGATCTATCTCGTATATCACGACATTCAAGTATAGGATATTGAGATTGTTGATCAAAATTTCATTGATTCTGCATTCTGAAAAAGGATTAGTCACTGAATGACAATTAATGCATCTAATGTTTCAAATTTACAAAGCTGTAAAGAGTAAAGACTTACAAAGATGTAAGAACTAAGAAGTCTTAATAATTCCAATAATAACATTTTTGATTGTATAAAAGCCCAATTCTTAATAATTCTAACAGAATCCAATATGAATTTTGGAAACGATAATAATCTATTTTTTTTCCCGAATTGATTTAAAATTTTGAGCCGCCTTAATGCTTGCGTGTCTTTCCTATTATGTATTAGAAAATAAATGTTGTATTCGTATATATCGATTGATACAAGTCTATACAACGCAAATACAATCGGTATTGAGGGATACAAAACAGATTCCCGAGGATACAAATAAACTAAGTGTCTTGCATCAGTGTGAACAAATACCGGTAATCTACGATAAATACATCCTTGTATCGTCAGATAAGGCAAACCATGGAACTCTAACGCTGGTGATAGCTTAACATTTGACATGAACGCCACCACTACCACCTGAAACCCCACCACCACCACCACCTGAATCCCCACCACCCACCCCTGAATCTGAACCCCCACCACCTGAGTATGAACCACCTTTACCTGAACCCTCGCCACTCACATCTGAATCTGAACCACAACCACCACTTGAACCACCAGCGCCTGACCATAAACCCACCCTTCACTACCACCCTCACCTTAGGGATAATTATGTAATAACACTAACTAATTTAACTGTGAATAGTGAGATAACTTTAAAGTTAACTTTTTGGTGGACCCAGTGTAAATGGCATATAACAACATGATGGTTTTGTAAATCGAGTGTTAACAGTGACTGTTTCGTATTTTTTCCTTAAACAATCCCTGGTTAACTAGTGTTAATTATTTGTGCTAATTGCAAAAGTAATTATGTTAGACTAAGTTGTGGGAGTTTAGAGAATCAGGGTTAGTTAAGAGATCATGTGTCGGGTTTGAAGAAATAGATTGAGAAATTCCTGGAAATACGAAAAAAATGAAACATAAAGGTCAAATGAGGGCACTTGAAACACTGACTGCCATTATCTGCTGATTTGAATGACCACATTAGCCGATTGCAAGCAAATTTTCTTACGAAAAATATAAGTAGTAATTTCACAATGCTTTAATGGCCCATATAAACCTCTCGATTCGCTAATGGAGCATTCGAAAATCTTCAAAGCGAAGAGTTTTTAATCAGCTGGTATAAAGATCAGTATCAGATGAAGCATAAATTTTCTTACAAAAACTTTAAGTTTTAACACCGCCAATCTATATCAATCGGCTAATATGGTTGAATCGTATCGGCCGATTCTGGTTAATTTTCATAAACCTTGGTTTTCAATCAGAAAACTAATTAAGGGGATTGGAGGTTAAGAGAAATACCTAATTCTCGCCCTATTATCTTCTCTTTGTTGATCGTGAATAGCTTGTACTTAAGATTCAGTAGCCGGCTCAAATCAGGGGCAGAACCAGAGGTTGACTTAAGATTCTAATATCCCTTTACAAGTCCTTAAATATAGTTTTAGCCCACAAAATATTTATCATTTAGTCCACCAATTGTAATAACTCTGTGTTTACATATTTAATATTAAGGTTTTGTCCACAACTCTTTAGAGTTTACACTTTTTAGTCCATTAATGTTTAGAATTTACATAATTTAGTTCATCCATTTTTCATTTTTTTGTATCATACTGAAAAAGCAGGGGTATCGAAATACAACCAACTTTTCGTTTGGCTCGTGAGTCTTATGGTAAGATATGGACGATCTCAAAAATCAATATCCAAATCTGATAACCGGAGTGGGATCACAAATGATAGGTCCAACTCAAGATAAATCTTAGCAAATCCCTTGGATGGATTATGGACCAACTCGACGCTTATTAATAACGTACTTCTTGTATTTGCTTTAATTATATAACCAGAGATTATAATGCAGAAAGTAAAGCACACAAGACACCATATATTTTTTTAACGAGGAAACTACGACCTGTAGAAAAAACTCGGGACCTCGTCCAGATTGAACACCGCACAATACTAACTGTCTACAAACACTAGCCTACTATAAGACTTCGGTCTGGGATATAGCAGAGACCAACTCAAGCCCTCCAAGCGAATTGGCTATTGTCGCACTCCTGACTCTCTAGATCTCCCACAGATTGTCACGCACTTGATTTCCCTAGCTGACGTCCGTTACATGCCTAGGAGTTGCTTTAACCGCTGTTAAAGGCTTGTGTTGATAATTCCGGCTTTGCAACCTCAATTATTAACTGTATGTTTGAACTGTCCTCTTCAGTTTGACATACACAAAGTGACTTCCTTCGGATTGCTCCAGGTCATACGGAAATCTACTTACAAGCGGGGGCTGACAAGTAAACCAAGTAAACTATGCCAACTTGTCTCTACCTCAGTTGTAAAAATAATCACTTAAGAAACTTATACAACTGGAGCTAACTAGGTCTTACAACACCGAGTGCAGCCGTGCGCTGCTTCCTTTCAACCTTGTATGTAACGTATCAGTTCTTGAATAGCCTTATTGCAGAAGAGAAGGACTACAGAATAGACAAGAACGTGAACAGGTTACCAAGGTTACAGGTTAATCCGATAACAACCACAGAGGTACGTTATCTCCTACCTGTGCTTCCCAACTCTCAAGAGAAGTCTTTATAGTCGTTAGGTAAATCCCACAGAGGAACTGCTACCTAATAGAGGATGACTATACCACAACAAGCTTACACCTAAGTGTAAAGTTTACGATCAATTCCACAGATAACTTCATGTATGCTTGATGCTTGTGGTTTTCGTTATTTAACCATCTATTTATAGCACTCAATAAGATAGGTTGCTTAGGAATAAAGAAACTAGTTTGTTAACCTACAAGTTAGCAAGTGCCCGTGTAAAATAACTCGTTACTTAGCTTGCACACAAAGAAACCCTAGATTTATCTCAATTGGAAATCTTTAAACATGTATCTGCCAAGTGTTTTGTTAGCTCAAAAACACTTCAAGATAGATATCCACCAGACCAGAGATAATCTTTATCTTATTGACACATTGAGATTCATTAGATGGACGGCAAAAGATATTCTGATAAGCACAAGTCCAACTAAGAGCTAAAGGAGTCATAAGTTTAACCCGCATGAAATTCTAGAAGAATATCCACGTGGACGGTTCGAGAACCGTCCTTGTGAATTCCGGCCAAATTCATCGAATCTGTGGTTCACGTACATATACGTGTACAAATTGATGGTTTGGAACTCTGGAGTAAAATCCGGAGTCACTATTCACGAACCGGTTCGTGAACCGTCGTTGTTCAAAATTAGGGTTTAAGTGGATCCGATGGAAGTTCTGGGTTGGGCCAGTACTTAGACGTGTTGTTACACCCTTAGCTATAATCCACTGGACTCTGCTATAGAGTACTCCTTTATATTTATCTGTTTCCTACATGTGATTTGCAAGGAAACCATTGCACTTGAAAGGGCATCGAATTTATCTCATGCATCTTGTAACCTTAGTATTGTGGGAACAAATACTAACATAACTCATGGTTATGTAGACAAGAATACAAAATCTCAATTGCTATAACACTACTAAAGTATCCGACTATTTCGAAAGATAGAATAAGTAGAATATAAGAATTTCCATAAAAGTCATAACACCTACTAACCTTTTGTCGATGAAGAATATTCGATGACTTTTTTATATGCACTGTCTGCGTCTTCAAGGTCTCTACTACTTTGTCTATATCTCAATTCTGAAATCTAAACTCTAGTAGGCTAAATCAAGAATTGTGTTTTGACACCTAAAACTGACAACCAGCTTGACATACCAACGCTAGTGGGTTTTACCGGACAATGCCCTAACAATCTCCCTCTTTGTCAATGTTAGTGACAAAACCAATTTACATATAGATTCAAAAGATATACAATATAGATCTAACCCAGATGTATCTTGATTTCTTGAATTCTTCAACTTCTCCTTTGAGTCTTGATGTGTTCGTTTAACTCCTATTGATGAGTTCGTAGACAACACCACAACATATCCATCTCAAACAACCACAAAGGTACGCTCGAGCTTACATGGGTTAATATGCTACTCTCACATGTTGTTTGTGCAAAGAGTAAGAATCAGAGCAAATTTAAAGTCTGTGTACTAAAACTTATAAAGTGATTCTACTCTTTCTTGATACGAAGCTCCCCCTTAATCTGTATACCTGTTTTTGCCAGATTGGTATGAAGCCCAATATTTACTCCCCCTTACTTGATACTTTCGAGAAAGTACATAAGTAAGCAATATGGTGTTCTTCCCCTATGGTTATGAACCACAAGAACAAGAAACCATATGTATTCTCCTCCTATTTGTCACAAAAATATGACAAAATAGTTGAGACTTAGGGTTTCAAGCCTATAGAGATAGTCAAGTCAAGGATGCACTCGCATATCAAGTTTAAGATGACATAACTAGGAAATCAGAACGAGGATTTGTAAGTTGATTCATCTTTGGAGAAATATAGATACAATTTTTCCCTAATATTCCACATCCACGCTCCCCAAAAAGATTTGTTATTAAGCGCAAGCTCAATTAAGAACTCTCCCTCATGTGGTGTTATTCAATAAAGACCAACTACAAAGCCTAACTTGGACAAACAATTTAATGTATCCAGTTTTCTTTGCTATAATCTCTTTTCCTTAGCCAATTTTTGGAAAAGAGTATATGATTTTTGAGCTTATAGAAACCCTAAAAATCATATAATCAAAAGTTTCTTGATTGTGAGAAAAGGCATAACTTTTTTATTTTTACCGACGTTAATGTTCCCTTTGTCATGTGAGTCTCTCCCGTATGAGACCATGTTTATAATTGGATGAACCAAAGTTTAACATGAGATCTCTTGTGAATTTTCCTGTATACTTGAACGTTTGGATAAATAAAGCATGAGCACAAATGCTAAATTTAAACTTCAAGCAATAAAACATCAAAGAGTACTAAAGTTAATACAGACGATGTTGAAATGGAAATAGTTCACACAACACACAACAAAGTTTGAACAAAAGCATAAAGGAACGAAAGAAATCACTCCATATCCTCGTCGTCTGTTGGAATGGTCTGCTCGTTGATGATCCAGAACATAGTTGAAACAGTGTCTGGATCAAGATAGGTAGCTGCAAGTTCAACTGCTAGGGCATATTCATCGCACTTGGTTTGGAGTATGTGGACTCGAGCCTCAAGTCGTGCTATGCGAGGATCATTTCCGAACATCTGACCAGATTTCTTGATCTTGTCAATACTCTTCTGATGGAAGGGATTTGGGCCTTCACCTCTTGGTCCCAACATGCCAACTTTGTGCCTCTTGCAGATTTATGTAACCAAGCAGGGGAATCCGAGGTTTCTCTGTTTGTTCTCGGAAATCTTAATCACCTGTCTAATGATGGTACCATAGAAGTCGATTGGCTTCTTTTCTGTGACAAGGTGATAAACTAGCTCAAACATATCTATGTTCCACTTATCCTTGCTCAGAGTGCAAGGAATAAGATTATGGGCATCTAGAATTTCAAACACCTTTAGATCAAGGCTAATTCCTTTAATAGGAGCCTTACCATCTTTCCACTTATGACTGAACCCTACCCCCTTAGCAAGTCGGTTATCTGATGGACGTCTTCCTTCAATTTGTGGAAGAGTGAAGTCAAGAACAAGGCTCTGAAGTATTTGAAAAATTACTCCCATGTTAACTTCAAAAACTCGATTGCCAATTCGAGTCATGAAACTACAAAGATCAATTTTACACTCATACATGTTGGCGTAAAACATTCGAAAAACAAAAGAAAAGTTGTCGACATACATACCCTCATGAATGTATCCCCAAGCAATATGATCCATGAATGGTGGATATGATGCCATAATGTTTCGGTCTAGCTTCCTTTCAATGATGAAGTTTTGTCTTTTTACATACTCAGCTCTAGCAGTTTCGCTGACGAAAGGCATGCTTATACCAGGATCATGAGACGGTTCGTGAACTGTCTCATACATAGTTTCTTCATCTGACGACCGGACTGCTTTCTCATCATCACTACCACTCACATCAACAGCCTTACTAGTTGAGGCTTGATTTCTAGTGTTTCTTCTAGACATGATATCAAAGAAAAAGTACTAAGAACACTTACTTGATGATTTCTCTCAAAATACAAAGAGATAGCAAGAGTGGTTTGTGACCCCTTGAATATTTTCCCAACCCGCTCGTTTTGGCACTAAGATTGAGCAAAACAGTTCACGAACCTTGAAGATCTCAACACCAGCAAATTCCGCCATCAGAGTTTTTCTAAAACCTCAAAAAGGAAATGAGGTGATGAGGAAGACTCGACAGACCTTATCTAGTTTTTTCGGGTCTGGGTTGTTCGGGAACCAGGTCATGGGTTCTGGATAACCCAACACGACGTAGACCAGTCCTGTAAGCTGTTTTGATTTGGTTCTAGGGGTTCCTAGGCTTCACATGTGTGATTCACACATGTAAAAGTCAAATAGGGGTCTTTTCCCTTGTTTTTGACAAGTTCCTAGGTTGTTTTTAAGACATTTTTCTCTTATATTTTGACTGTATCAACTAGAGTCTAATGGAGCAAGGCTCAACATTTAAATGGCTAGTTGTGAGAAATTATTCCTGTGATGTCCTTTTATTAGACTTAGAAGAATCTAAGCTTAATATTTTGACATGAAACACTTTCATAACCCCCAAGAAAGAATTTCTTTCCAGTTTTTAATTAAAACTGAGGGATTTTGGAATTTTTGAAATTTAATTCTTTGTATTCCAAAATTGAAAGTATTTTTCTCATACTTTAGATAAATTAATATCTTTGTATTTTCTGAGAAGGGTTTATGAAAGAATTTATAACCCTTGTGTTTTGCTTTTGTTAACTGTGAACAGTTTTTTACAACAGGACGATTTTTAGCAAAGCTTTTATATCTGTTATCCTTTGGGTGGGGATAGGATTTTACAGATACTTCTTTTTTGTGAGTTTTATCACTGTGTAGAACACACATTTGATCATGAATATCATTCATGGGCTCCTCACTAAGAAAGGTGTTGATAGTAGTTTGATCTTGACGTTTTTCATAAAAAGACGCTTCAGTCCCTTTAATAAGTTGATCAATGTCTACTTCAACATATGCAATTTCCTCTATGACCTTGTTTAGTTGATTCTGAGACTCTTTTTATTTCCTAAGATATGTCTCTAGGTCATAAGTGATATTATCAATCTGTTTTTCAAGATTGAGGAAGCCTGTAATAGACTTAATATCTCTTAGAGGAATGCAAAGGAGTTCTCTTGCTGATATGATGAGACCTAGCAGTGAATCTTCTGCATTATCATCTTCAGCTTCTGGTGATACGTTACAAGCTCTAATGCTTTGCTCCATAACTCACAAGCTGCGATAAACACAGACAGTTACACCTTTAATGTGTTTACCGGCTCTGATACCAATTGAAAAATCAGGGGTACCGAAATACAACCAACTTTTCGTTTGGGCTCGTTAGTCTTTTGGTAAGATATGGACGATCTCAAAAATCAATATCCAAATCTGATAACCGGAGTGGGATCACAAGTGATCGGTCCAACTCAAGATAAATATTGGCAAATCCCTTGGATGGATTATGGACCAACTCGACGGTTATTAATAACGTACTTCTTGTGTTTGCATTAATTATATAACCAGAGAATATAACAAAGTAAAGCACACAAGACACCAGATATTTTTTTAACGAGGAAACTACGACCTGTAGAAAAACCTCGGGACCTCGTACAGATTGAACACCACACAATACTAACTGTATATAAACACTAGCCTACTATAAGACTTCGGTCTGGGATGTAGCAGAGACCAACTCAAGCCCTCCAAGCGAGTTGGCTATTGTCACACTCCTTCCGTCTCTATATCCCCCACAAATCGTCACGCGCTTGATTCCCCTAGATAACCTCCGTTACAGGCCTAGGAGTTGCTTTAACCGCTGTTAAAGGCTTGTGTTAATAATTCCGGCTTTGCAACCTCAATTATCAATTGTATGTTTGAACTGTCCTCTTCAGTTTGACATACACAAAGTGACTTCCTTCGGATTGCTCCAGGTCATGCGGAAATCTACTTACAAGCGGGGGCTGACAAGTAAACCGAGTAAACTATGCCAACTTGTCTCTACCTCAGTTGTAAAAAGAATCAATTAAGAAACTTATACAACTGGAGCTAACTAGGTCTTACAACACCGAGTGAAGCTGTGTGTTGCTTCCTTTCAACCATGTATGTAACGTATCATTTCTTGAATAGCCTTATTGCAGAAGAGAAGGACTATAGAATAGACAAAAACGTGACCAGGTTACCAAGGTTACAGGTTAATCCGATAACAACCATAGAGGTACGTTATCTCCTACATTGCTTCCCAACTCTCAAGATAAGTCTTTATAGTCGTTAGGTAAATCCCACAGGGGAACTGCTACCTAATAGAGGATGACTATACCACAACAAGCTTACACCTAAGTGTAAAGAGTTTACCATCAATTCCACAGAGAAACTTCACGTATGCTTGATGCTTGTGGTTTTCATTCTTTAACCCTCTATTTATAGCACTCAATAAGATAGGTTACTTAGGAATAAAGCAATTCGTTTCTTAACCTACAAGTTAGCAAGTGCCCGTGTAAACGAAGCCGTTACTTAGCTTGCACACAAAGAAACCCTAGATTTATCTCAATTAGAAATCTTTAAACATTTATCTGCCAAGTGTTTTGTTAGCTCAAAAACACTTCAAGATAGAGATCCAACAGACCAGAAATAATCTTTATCTTATTGACACATTAAGATTCGTTAGATGGACCACAAAAGATATTCTGATAAGCACAAGTCCAACTAAGAGATAAAGGAGTCAGAAGTTTAACACGCGTGAAATTCCAGAAGAATATCCACGTGCACGGTTTGGGAACCGTCCTTCTGAATTCCGGCCAAATTCATCGAATCTGTGGTTCACGTACATGTACGCGTAAAAATTGATGTTTTGGAACTCAGGAGTAAAATCCGGAGTCACTATTCACGAACCAGTTCGTGAACCGCCGTTGTTCAGAATTAGGGTTTAACTGGATCCGCTGGAAGTTCTGGGCTGGGCCAGTACTTAGACGTGTTATTACGCCCTCAGCTATAATCCACTGGACTCTGCTCAAGAGTACTCCTTTAGATTCATCCATTTCCTACATGTGATTTTGCAAGCAAACCATTGCACTGGAAAGGGCATCGAATCTATCTCATGCATCTTGTAACCTTAGTATTGTGGGAACAGATACTAACATAACTCATGGTTATGAAGATAGGAATACAAAATCTCAATCGCTATAACACACTAAAGTTGCCGACTATTTCGAAAGATAGAATAAGTAGAATATAAGAATTTCCATAAAAGTCATAACTCCTACTAACCTTTTGTCGATGAAGAATATTCGATGTCTTCTTTATATGCACTGTTTTCGTCTTCAAGGTCTCTACTACTTTGTCCATATCCCAATTCCGAAATCTAAACTCTAGTAGGCTAAATCAAGAATTGTGTTTTGACACCCTGACAACCAGCTTGACCTACCAACGCTGGTGGGTTTGATCGGACAATGCCCTAACACATACCTCTCTAATTCTCTACATTCATAGTAAAAAATATCCTAAACTAAGATGAAATCGTTGAGGTCACGGTGGTGCATGTTTACTTATTATAATATATACTAACTAGTTTTCAAGGGTTTAAACTAGAAAGAAAATTGTTGGCCAGGAGCTAAAACGCTCAAAAAAAATTGGCGGCCTACGGTCGCTAACAATTTTTACTTCCCCATTCGGAATTCCTGGCTCCGCCACTGATTCAAATTGTTCTTCAACTTGATTCCGTTTTTTTTAATATTCCAATTCTTGGATCAATTTCGTTAGGTTTTTATAATGAGGGTCGAGGTAGTTTCGTATTTTCGTAGCATCTAGACCATATCTCCTCTCCTGTATGGGTTTAAATTTGGTAGGCCTCAATAATTTAAATAGACCCCAAATTAACCAAGTTAATATCAAAGTGTCTGGTGATCTAGGTATTTCGATAAAGCTTCCAGACTTGCAAGGCTCTATTATAAGATATTGCTAAATTCCATGAGAGGCTACATTAAATTCACTGGTAACTGATTTTTTTTTTTTAATATAATATAAATTTGGTAACCTCGTAACTTTTTTTTAATCCAAGTAACCTCATAATTTTCATGTAGCGGTCATTTAGGTTTTCTCTGCCGATAAGCTTTAGTGTGCCATGCACAAAGCTCCAAACTCAATTAACCGAAAGAAAAGACATGTACTGAAAGATGTTGCAGATTGGAGTAATGTTAAGAGCAACAGTAATCAAGGTGGCAGTGGAACCAGAAACACTGCCACTGGATTGCAGAGTGAGCCAGGATATTGGAAACTGCTAGAAAAGGACTGCATCAAGATTAACTTTGATGCAGCTTTTAAGAAACCAGGAAAAAAAATGGGTATAGGACTAATAAGTTTTAATGATGCAGGTCAATGCACAGGGGCAAAGGCCAAACCAGGGGTAGCTGAGGATGAGGAGAATGCAGAGTTATTGGCAGCTTTGGAAGGGATTACAATGGCCTTGGAGCAAGGAGTGAATAGGCTGGAGTTGGAGGGGGGCTGTCTAAATGTTGTCAAAGCCATCGATGGAGTGTCAGGATCAATAAAGTGGACTAATAATCCAGTTGTCCGTGATTATAAACAACTGCTTAGTTTATTTCAGTATTGGAAGTGTTCTCATGTTAAAAGAGACCTTAATAATTTAGCTCATGTAATAGCCAAGAAGGCATATAGCAGTGTAACAGATCGGATTTGGAGAAGTAATTTTCCAAGTTGGTTAAATGTTCTCATTAGAGAACAAAACACTGTAAACAACTCTTCAAGTAATTCAAATTCACTTTTCCTATTAAAAAAAAAAAAATTAACCGAAGGAGGAAATGCGTTCAGCATAAAAAGGAGAACAACGACTTTGGAAGCGTAAGAATCATCATAGATGGATATTGTGACCACTTGTGGTTGTGTAGCTCTAGAATATATTCCAGCCTTTTTGATCAGAACCCACTTGGTCTTTTCTTATTGAGTACTTTTCTTCAAGGTTGAGTTTGTGCCAAGGGGAATTCTTCAAACTTGTCCCTTGTAAAACGACTGCCAGCACAAACTTGTGGCATAGCAATTGCAATCCCATCTAATTAAATTTGTGAAAGACTATTCTTATTTTCCACTTCAGCTCTTCTACAAGACTGAGAGCACTTGTTTAAATAACAAGATGATTCTTTCAAAAAAAAAAAAAAAAATAACAAGATGGGATGTATTCGACCCTATCCAGTAGTACGAGGTGATTTTATTGCAAAAGTAAATTAGCATACGTGCCTAGATAGGATGAGGATCCCATTTAACTTTACTCTAGAGAACCACATGTATTTTCAATGCAGTGTCCCAACCCGATCCACTAAGAGCAAGCACTATGGTTCTCTATTTGGGAGAACTTCTCTATTGAATAGAGAAATGCAACTACTATGGTGCAAAATTTCTCTATTCAATAGAGAAATTGGTTGGCTTTGCTATTGCCTGCTACGGATCCGTAGCAGGCAATAGCAAAGCCGAAGCGAGACGGAAATCCGATTCCCGCAGGGCGGAAATCCAATTTCCGCACAAAACTTTTTACGGAAATCCGATTTCCGCCCAGAATTCATGCGGGAATTGGATTTCCGTCCCATAAATAATACCGTTTGACCTTTTTTTCCTCACACCCCCTCTACACCTCAACATCCAACCATCCATCTTTCTATTTTTTCATGACCGTCAGATCCCCAACGACTCTTTTTTTCAAAATTCAAAAAAAATAGCCGTTGGGATCTCTTCTATATAAGAAAATTCACTCTCTTTGACAAATCCACCCCAATCAATCTTGTTTCCATTGATTCATTCTTTCTCCCTTCAAATTTTCAATTTTTTTTCATCACAAAATCGATATGGCGACTAATTATACCGAGTTAGAAGATCGTGCTATTACTAATTCTTTCATCCGTGTATCAATGGAAAATGCTGAGGGGCTACTAGGAGAGACGCCGTTTTGGAGTCGTGTTTTTAGTTTGTTTGTGGAAGCCACAAATAATCCAAGAGGTAGAAATCAAAATGGAATTAGCAACCGATGGGCATTAATTAGGAGAGACATGTTGGATTTTGTAAGAATTATGAATGCTATTCACCGGAAGCATAGAAATGCATCACACCGACAATTGGTCGTACGAGCTCGGTCACAATTTTATGACATCAACCATCGACCATTCAACTTTGAGGATTGTTATGAAAGAATGATTGCAATCGCTGGACATGATTATGGAATATAAGTCTTCTTTAGAGCAATGTTATGAAAATTAGAGCAATGTTAGTAGATTAGTTGTTGTTTATTTTCATATTTGCAATGTAGTTGTTGTTTCAATTAAGGAAAACTTATTTCATTGTAGTTGTTGTTTCCATTAATGAAAAATTTAGTTAGTTGGGTAAAAGTAGTTCTTACACTCTCTTTACACCTCATAACGGCTAGTTTTTGCAAATCCCCAAAATTCAAAATTCAAAAAAACTATCCGTTGGGTACTCATCTTTATAAATAGACTCTTTCACAAACATTCATTTTCATAGATAACTCTTCTTCTCAAACTTTCTTCCTAAACCTTCTTCCCAAACCTTTATCTCAATCAATCTACCATGTCAAGCTCATCGTCAAATGAATCCAGGAGGCCAACTCGATCACCACAAGAGATACTATCTTTACTACGCAAACCAAATGAATCAATCTCAACACCTCCTCCAGCATCTCCTCCTCGTAGACGTTGAAGAGAATTTTCTCGAACAAACCTCGACTCATACCTAAACGTTGTTTGAATTGTCTTGGAGTATAAGTCCCATTAGTTGTAAAGTAATCATACATCATTTGAGCATCAGCTCTCTTTCTATTACGCCATAGGTGTTGGCGTGATTGCACTTGGATAGGCACCGGTTGTCTAAGCCTATGTCTCCGGGCATCCAATTCTACCATGCGATGGAGTAAAATAATTTCTTCATCATCATCACTCGATGAAGCAAAATTGAGACCGTATTTCGCATTCAAACACCCACGAATCAAACTCATTGCACCTTTACAAGCATGAATTTTAAGTCAATTTATACATTCAACACCAAAACTACTTCAATACCACAAGCATTAATCAAAAATACACCATTGAACAACAAAGAATCAATGGATTTTAACGATTCATTCTAAAATCAAAGGAATCATGATAATCAAATTAAAATTGGATTGTATAAACCTAGATAAGATTTACTAACCTTGTTGATGAAATTTCAAATTGAATGATGCAAAAGAATCGCCTTCGAAATGTTAGTAAACCCTTATAATATCACGGAAAAATTCTAACTGGTTATCTTCAAAATCGAAAGGGGGCGATTATCTATTTTCTTTGAGTGAAGAAGAGAGAGTGGAGAAGTTGAGAAATGAAGTTCAGGTCGCAGGGTTTCTGTATGAAAACCTCTTTTTTACGGAAATCGGATTTCCGCAGGTCAAAAGTCAAGCTTTGACTGTGCGGAAATCCGATTTCCGCAGAAATTTTTTTACGGAAATCGGATTTCCGCACAAAAAAGTTGCGGAAATTGGATTTCCGTCTCCAAATAGCTAAGACCACCGTGGTTGCCATTTTTTCGCCATTTCCGCCTTTCCCTTTCTCTATTCAATAGAGAAGGCTTAGGCAACCATAGTGCTTGCTCTAAGGTAGCGTCCAATCTTAACTTTAATATTTTGAATAACCACGATTAGCCACAATGATTAAACAAAGCCTAATTCCATGGTTGAAGTATTCTACTCC
>JAJJMA010125962.1:0-11444 GCA_023529015.1 Papaver nudicaule | reverse complement strand
AATAGCCATACGCTGAGGCAAATTTGCCAAAATAATTTTACAAGGCTAAATAGCCGTCCGCTGAGGCACAAATTGCCAAAATAATTTTACAAGGCTAAATAGCCGTCCGCTGAGGCACAAATTGCCAAAGAAAAATTTTACAGGGATTAAGATTGCCATGAAAGTCGTATGCCGGTGTACATCGAAACATTTTAGATGTCTGACTAAGAGTAGTTCTGGCTAACTGGTGCTATAACTCCTGACGCGTTACTTTTTGATCTGTAAGTGATGGCAGAAAAATATAAAACTCCAGGAGAACTCCCGGTAGGGACGGCTCCCGGTTAACCAACCACTTATAATAGATCGCCGACGGGCACAAGTAACAATGTATAGCGAAAACGGGTGCGATGTGGCCAGAATGAATGCTGTCAGTTCATCACTAAACTAAAATGGATTCGATTATACCGGCGGAAACAAACAAAGAGAATCATATATATATAACAAAATGCAAAGGTAGAAAAACATCTACTAAAGTTCTTTAACAAAAAGTGAGAGATATATCTCATGATTGAAACAAAGAAAGCTAAGTAAACTAGCTATTCAAATTACATTTGATGATTAAAAGATGAAACATTAATCAAAACTCGCATTCTTGAAGATTTCAGGGATTATCAACAGCCATATTTGGATCCTTGGAAGAAGTGTCATTGTCTTCTTTTTCAGCATCAGTGGAGACTGCACCCTTTTCTTGATTCGACTCATTGGCGACTTGATTGGGATCCTTAGAAGAGTCCTGGATGCCATCATTAACATTACCACCTTTGTCGCCGTCTTGGCCTTTTGGCTGCAAATCTCTGTCTTCGTCGGCGTCTTCTTCTTCAGCACTTTCCTCTTCAGAATCTGAACCGCTGTGTATATCAATGGCATCTTCGGCGTTACCTTCATCATCAGCGGCAATTGGGGTAGTTTCCATGTCAGGTGGATCGCGACCAGGAGCATAGTCATCTGGAATATCCAATTTGTGATCAGGGCAAAACTTTGCCAAGTACATCTGGATAGCATAGAAACCGGCCAGTCTAACATCAGAAGCATTCTGCTCTTCTAGGGTTTGAACAGACTTCTTGGTGAGACGCAACTCAGATTTAAGGCCATCTTGCATATGTTGAAGCTTGGCAGACTTGGAAGCTTCAGCGTCAAATTTCCTCTTGTAATCTTGGAGAGCTTTAACGTCATTCTCCAAATTGGTGATTTTACCAGAACACTGTAAATAATCAGTCTCTAGGGCATGCAACTTGCTTCCGCATGTTTGATGATCTTTTACTTGCCCTTCCAACTCAGTAATCTTGGCGGTACACCCTTGGTGTTCTTTCAAGGTGGTGGTCTGCTCCTCTAGCTGGGACTCCAATTGTTTGTACTTCTCTGAAATAAGGAGAAACGTAGTGTTAGCGCTGAGGCATAAGTAAACTGAAAATTACATGGGAGAATTAAATCCTAAGGAACTACCTTCTAGACCGCTAACATACTCTTGAATACCCTTTTTAGCAGTACTTATTTCATCAAGTTTACTCAGAACTTCTTGATCAGAACAAGGACCAACAACTTGCTTAATTCTGAGTTTAAGTATGGTATTCTCTTCATTCAGCGCCCTAGCACGATTCCCATGAATTTGGGCGAAATCCTTATGGTGTTGAATTTTACTTCTGGCGGTATCCCTTTCAGCGGTACGACAAACCAATGTAGATGATAAGCGCGAAATGGTGGCTTCCTTATCCTTCAATTGGGAAGTTATCTTCATATGCTCCACAGTCATCTTATCCCTGGCTTTACGTTCCAATTCAGCTAAGCGGGAGGCGTTGTCTAGCTCACTCTTTTTCCATGCCACATCCGCTTCAGAAACTTTGAGCAGATGATCAAGATTTACGTTAAGATCAGTGACATTACGCAATTCTTGGCGGTACCATTTAACATCTCGGCCCAAATTGACTAACATATTACGTTGCTTGGTGTTAGCACTAGTCAACTTACCAATCTCAGCTTCAGCCCGCTGTAATCGGCTATCAGGATTTTGTCGGCGACCTTATAAGGGAAAGAGACTAGACGTTGGGAAAAAAGGAGACAGAATGAAAAATTATTGTGTGAGAGATTGAAAACAATTACTAACCTTGGAGTTCTTCAAGCTTCTTTTTCTCTTGATTGAAATTGACGCGCATGCGATAGCTCTCCTTCTTTTCTACAGCTAGCTGGTGTTTCAAGGAAGCATTTGTCTGATCAACTGTGGCCTTTGCTTGGCGCAGATTGTCAAGTTCTTGTCTTAGCTGAGCATTCAGTGTGATACTGCCAAGATTGCGCTGAAAATCCTGCAGTATAAAGGAGATTAATTAGAAGTGAAATCTAGACTAAAGATACAAAGATAAGGCTGAGGAAATAATATATACCATGACGGCGCCACAGAATTGTTCATAAGGAGCTAATTGAGAAATAGCGGTAGTAAGTTCAGTAGGTCTCAGCGCCAATCCTGGTTCACTCAGTTTGCTCATTGCTTCTAGATAGAGAGTGTTAGAGCCTCCTCGGTCTTGATCCAATAAAGCAGCAAAGGAATCAGCTAACTTGTTGGGCGGTAATTGAATCTCTGTGGAACTAGCGCCAGCGGAAGTGCAAGGCAGAGTGCTCAAAGAAAGAAGGTGATGAAGAATTGAGACAGCGTTGTCAGCAGCTGAGGCAGAGGCAGGCTCAATCAGATTATTTGATTGCTCAGGAGTTTGCATCTCAACGGTATTCTCGCCAGCAGTATCCACATTCATCTCAGCGGTACCTTGCCCAGTGGTTGCAGTAGCTGAAGTAGTAACTGGCGGAGTTATAGGAGTTTCTTCAAACACTTCATCAGCATGATGCTCACTAGCAGGTTTCACAGACTGGTCCCCAGAAATGGGATCATTGATGACATTCGGCTTGTTAGCTTGATTACCTTTCTTTGAAGCTGTAGACTTTTTAGTTTTTGGTAATTTCTCATTATTCTTGGAAGAGACGCCATCCTTATTCTTGGAAGAGTCGCCATCTTTACTTTTGGAAGATTCGTCATCATTTTTCTTGGAGGAATGGCCGCCCTTCTTCTTTGAAGATGCATCATCCTCTTTCTTGGAAGACCCGCTGTCTTTCTTTTTGGAAGAAACACCACCTTTTTTAGCAACAGCAGCAGACTTGACGCTGTCATTTTTCTTGGACCCAGCAGTAGACATACCAGGGAGTGCACTCACAGCGGCTTTAACACGATCTGCTGCGCTGAGGGGTTTCTCTGGCTTGGATTTTTTCTTGGGTTGCTGAGAAAAGGAAAATCATCGTCAGCAGTTAAGCTAACAAACAGAGGCAAATATATATATATATATATTTCAAAAGTGATAGAAAAATGTTTGTTACCTCAACAGCGTCTCCCTCTTTTCCTTTCCGTTTGGCGCCTTTTCCTTTCACAGTGGGCGGTTTGCAAAACTCGGGTTTCTTAACCCATTTCTTCTTTTCACCAACAACAAATTCTCCATCCTTTTTGAGATACTGGTTCTCCTCATCCCAGCGGACGGACCAGAAATCATGATTGGCTAAGTTAGAATGCTCAGGGAGAAACTCTTCGCGAGGAATAGTCTTGTTCTCATCTTCAAAACCTTTGAGCCAAGGACCTTCAACTTGACAAGGAATTTCGCCCCAGCGGTTTTCAGATTTATGACGGACTGTGGGAGTCTCAGTAGTAGAAGCTGTCCTGTCAACGTCCCTTAAGAATTTTTTGGAGTTGTCCGAACCTCTCCTTGACTCAATGCGGTATAGCCAAGGCTCGCCGGCTCTAAGGCTAGGCTTTATTTGGTATTGATCAATAAAATTTTCAACGGTATACAGTTCCTTAGCGGCAAAGGATGGATTCCTAACAATATTAGGATAGAGCGTATAGCCGTTACTGCGGGCAACCCATTCATAAAGAATACGAATTGAATTACCGGAAAGTTGAGCAGGATGTTTGTTTATGCGCTTCAACAGCCGAAGAAGAAGGGGATTGGCAGGATCATAAAGGGGGAATTGATATCCAGCCCTGATTTGGCCCATGGATATAACTAAATGCTTTTCACCTTGACCATCTTGGCGGATATGATTTAAGAGGAGCTTCTCAGAGCACATAGTAATGCCAGCGAGAGGAGAAATGTTAAGCGCTGGGGTGATTTCATGATCTTTGGTGCAGTATCCTTCCCAGTCATCACCCCAAGAAGGCTTACCGCCCACATCAGAAGATTCTTCATCATCAGATTCCTGGTCTCGAGAGCGTGAAGACGATTCGGCGTCCTCACGGTTAGACCCTTGCTGTTGAAGCTCTTGTTCTTGATCATAAGAGGAGTCAGTCGAAGCCATTGAATTGTCGGAGAAGATGAAGATTGACCGGAAAAGGAAGTTGCAGAGGTAAAAATTCACCGGAGTAAGGAAAAAGTGAGTAAAAGGTGAATCTGGAGGGAAGATGTTATAAAGCAGTAGCCTAAAAAGGGTTTTACGCCAAAAAGGAGTTGAAAAAAAGGCGGAAAAGGGAAGTTTCCGACTGAGCAGCGGCGGTTTTTGGTGGTTAGGGTTTTGATTTAGGGTTTTCAGAGAAGAAAGAAGACAGAGAAATTTTGAGAAGGGAAATGAGTGAAAAGGGAAGAAGTATATATAGGTAGAGGAATCTCAATGGGTTCAGCCGGTTGTAGGTCATAGAGTAACTCAGATATTTACGGCATGCAGCTGCACGTGGAAGAAAGTATTGTCAGAAGGAATGCGCTGGCATTTTCGGCGGTTAAGAGAATTTCATCTTCAGCGACTAGAGTCTTTCAAGATGAAAGAGGCAAAATGTAGGTGTTGAAAATGCCTTAGGCCAATTTCTTGTACTTAAGAGAAGATTTATGTTAAGAAGGGCATTCATGAGAATCGGAAGGGATGACAGCGGTATCAGTTAGCGGTAACTCCATATCATAGCAGGATGCTGAGGAATAGTTGGGAACAGCGGTATACATCCAGACAAAGTCAGCGGTATGGCCTCGACAAAAACTGAGTAAGATGGTTGAGCATTTAATGCTGGACAGAACGGTCGGATTGGCAGAGTTGAATGGTTGACTCAGTGGAATCTGAGTCATCGATCTTATCCCATACAATGGAAGGGCGCTGAAGTTGTAAAGAGAAGGCGCTGAGGCGTTGAAGAGACTCGGCGGTAAGGCGGTGAGGAAGAGGAAAAATAGTGTCAGAATAGTTTGTACTTATTAGCTGTATTCCATTACTTGTAAACGCCTATATAAGGCAGTGTACGCCCACATTTGAAGGGGTTGGAAAAGTGATTGCTGGGACTTGGTTTGTTGAGAGTAAGCCTTCTTTCTCTCCATAGCCCAAGTTGGTGGCGAGATCTTGAAGTTTCTGTAGAGCGTTTATCCTTAGCAAGGTGAGATGCAAGGATTTCATTAATAATAATACATGTTTGAGGGTTTTGGCTTACTTACATATTGTGCTATGTTTATGGTTTTGTCCTTAATCCAGTTCCATACTATGTTGAAGTGCTGATGTGTATATTGATTGATGTTTACTCTAAGTATGTATGTTATATTGTGTTTACGGTTCTTAATAGGGGTGTATTGGTAAAATCACCACTATGGGGATTTTACCAACTACATTTTGGCGCTAGAAGAGGTCTGAACCTGTGTTTTTTCAAAAAATTTCTTCTTGTCTTCATGAAACTTAAGCTATTTTTGTGTGGTATTGAAGTTTTTAAGTATTGGTTATGCTGTTGTGTTACATAGATGCTCAAACTTTCCAGTTATGGAAGTCATAAGTGTGTTTATTATTGTTTAAGGAGGCTGAACCTTAAAAGGCTCCTGTGATTATGAAATATTGAATGTTTTCAACATGATTGATGGTGTCTTAACATCACTTGTGATGCTGGTGGTTTTTTAACCATAAATCTATGTTTGTAAGTTTGTTATGCTGCTGTATTTGAAGTTATGAGTATGTTTACTGTCGTTAGGGAGGCTGAACCTTAAAAAGCTCTTGTGTTAGGAATTGTAGAGTGTTTTGAGTATGATTAATGATGTTTTAACAGCACTTATGTTGCTGGTGGTTTCTAACCATACATATGCTTGTAAATTTATCAGAGTCTTCCATTTAATAGCACTTATGTTGCTAGTGTTTTAACAGCACTTATGATACTGCTACTGTCAAATCTTTATAAAACCATGAGAAAACCTTTCTATTAAGGCGTGTGGGGCGTCATTAGTATGTTCACAGTTGTGTTTAAGGGTGGCTATTCTCCTTTATAGGGGCGTAACATAATTTTCTCTTCTTAGCTTAAAGAAGTTGGTTCAAAAGTTAGAATTTCAACCTTTTTCTTTCTTGGTGATGTTGGAACACGTAGTAAGGATTTTTTTGTTTAGTTGTATGGAAATTCTTGCTTGCGTGATAAGTTCATATACGTCATTAGAAATCTAGGATGATGGTAGACTAGTATGTTAAACATGATTCTTAGCGGATATTTCTTATTCCACGTGTCATAGTGTGATTTGGATTAAAAGTGTTATGAAAGGTTATTACCAAAATTCCAATGCCGTACAGATTTTGATCTTTGATATGAGTATGGTTATCAAACTTTTGTGTTTTTAGGGTTTCAATGAGTTTTCAAAATTTAGGGTTTTTTTCTTCCAACTGCCGACAAGACCAAGTCATGCTCTGCAAATGTTGCTGCTGTTGTTCTGTGCTATTTTGTTTGTTTCTTACTTTATCAGAAACCGTTCAACCGCCTCCACTAACGAATTTGGCATTTGCTAACAGTCAAGCTAGCTTAATACTGTCAGGAAGTGCTTTTGTTGTTTTCTACACAGGATACCAAAATGGCGACTAAGCGGAAAGGAGGTGCGGCGTCATCAAGTAAAGCTCCAAAGTTTCCCATACCCGCTCAGTCTGTACCCTTTCCTAATCAACGTAACTTGAGAAGTTCAGCGGTACCACCATTGGGTTTTGCACATGATTTTTTCTTGAGCGGCAATGCAAGTCAGCAGACAACAACACCACAGCCAGTGTCTCAGCAACAACAGCCAACTACGCCACAGATTCAGCAACAGCAGACAATAGCGCCGACACCAGAACAACAGCAAACAACAACAATGCAGACAACAGTACTTCCACAGCAAACAGCAACAACGCAGCCAGCGGTACCTCAACAGCAGACATAGGCTATTGGTCCTATTCTGATGCAAGACATAACACACTTGGACGGAATACCAGAAGAGGATGAAGAAGAAGAAGTCCCAGCGCAAAATAAAGGAAAAGCAGTGGATGATGGCACCACCAAAGAAGCAGTGATTCCCGACGAAACATCTCATGCAGTGGAAGGATTATCAAGAGTAGTAGGTGGCAATCTCAACTCTAATGGACTACCCTCGAGAGCAGCTGGTAACACTTCAAAAGAGATAGGAGGTAGCAGTAGAATGGTAGCAGCTGTTGGAGCATCAAGAACGGCGCCAATAACAGTATCAGAAGGAAAATCCACTAGCACTACTGAAGAGTTGCTAAAGAAGTTTTTTGAACAAAGTACCATAAACCAAGCTCAGATGCAGTTGCAGATGCAAAGACAGATGGATATTATCCTCCAGAGCAATTTACAATTGGCAGAACATCATAGGCAATTAATGGAAAGTCGAAGCAGAAGCCGCTCAACTCATACAGTACACAAACATCAAAAGAGCAGATCTGCAAGGCCAGAGGTGGCAGCATCTACAGCGAAAAAGGAAGAAGGAAGCAAGAGGGCTGGGAAATCTAATCACGGTGAAGAAAGTTACGCTGACTCGGGCAAGTTTGAAGATATACAAGAGTACGTCACAAAAAAATTATGCCGTATGGAGAAAAAAATAGAAGAATCCGCCGGTCAGACAAAAGATGATAAACTAAAGAAGGCTATTTCAGAAGCAAAAAAGACACCATTTGTAGATGAAATCACGTACGGATATGTATCCAAGAGATTTAGTATGCCAACTTTTACATCAATCTTCGACGGTACAGGAGATCCTACATTGCACTTACAGAGCTACAGAAGAGATTTAACAGCATGGATCGGCTCAGATCCAATAATGTGCATGTCGTTTGCTGCTGCTCTCAAGGATGAAGCTTTGGCCTGGTTTGGCAGTCTGAGGGAGAAGTCAATTGAGAAATACACACAGTTGGAAGAGAAATTTATTGCAAACTACATTCAAAACAAGAGAGCGCGCCCAGGGGCAGAGAAGTTGTTTAACAACAGGAAAAGACCTATGGAAACGTGTAGAGGTTACATCATGAGGTGGAGAAAATTGTGTAGTGAAGTGGGGACGGCGGTATCTGACAAAGAAAAGATGGGAGCATTTATTAGCGGTATGGAAACAACGGATCAGATGTTCCAGTCTTTATATTGGACTCCAGTGGCAGATATAGGAGAATTAAGGGCAAGACAGAATGAATGGTTGATATATGAAGAAATGCAAGAAGAAGAAGAGCGCCAGAAGAAAGAAAGAGCAAAGCATGCTCACTCTATCAACAATTTGTCGCCGGAAGAACAAGAAGAAGCAAGAAAGGAATGGATTAGAAAGGAACACAAAAAATTGGAAGCAGAAACAGCAACACCTTCAGCGGCAGTTGTTCCATATCAGCAGCCACAAGAACGTCAGCAGTATCAACAGAATGGCAATCAACAGTGGAATCAAGGAAAGAGAGACACTTATGCAGGAAGAGATGACCAAGACAACAGAGGAGGATATGAAAATAGAGGGAGATACGCCAACAACGATAGAAGAAATTACGGCGACAACAGAGGAGGATATGATAATCGGCGACAAGGGAATGGTGATAGAAGATTCAACAATGACAATCGAAGATTCGGTGACAGAAAGCCAGGATACCCAGATTTCCAAGACGCCACACTACCAAAATTACGTGTCACATATACTGATGCATTTGGGCAGATAGAAAGTTCAGCATCAAGGAATGAAATTCGCTATCCTTTTAACAGAGGAAATCCCGCGAACCCTATTTCTAATACTACCCAATATTGCCAATACCATCAATTCCATGGTCACACAACTGAAAACTGCACAGGGGTTCAAAGAGAGGTGCATAGATTCATCCGTATGGGAAGATTCCAAGATTTCTTAGAGTTACCTCCAGCGCCACCATTGGAGGTTCAACCAATCCAAGCAGTGCAGCCAAAGCCTGAAGTATTTGAAGTTGAAGTTCAGCGTGATTTGAAAGAGTTGAATTGTTTCTCAATTGTGCATTCAACAATCAGTAGAGATGAATTTCATAATAATGTAATGTCAAGAATTCACAAGAGGGATAGCAGTGGCAAAGAGATCTTCAGTGTCGCCGTCAAGAACTACTAGAATGGATGAAAAAGCCAGTCAGTTTTTCGGCGGTAGAGCTATCACCTGAGGCAAGAAGCCATTTGAATCCATTGGTCCTTACTATTCAGATAGGAAAATTCAAGGTCCCAAGAGTATTGGTAGATCCAGGGAGCTCTGTTGACATTCTCTTCAATTCAGCGTATCAGGCCATGGATTCTAAAGAAGAACCGGTAGAGGCATTAATTCCTTCGTCATACAGTTTTTATGGATTTAATGGGATATCGTCCAAACCTAAAGGAGAAGTGAAGATGAAGGTTGTCACATGCAAAACCTTGATAATGGACACTACATTCTGTGTTGTGGAGGTAGACTCGCCGTATGCAGCAATCCTTGGCAGACCGTGGTTACACAGCATCAAGGGAGTACCTTCGACTTATCATCAGCGGTTGCGATTTCCAACTCCAGAAGGGGTAGCTGAATACATTGGCGACTCATCTACAGCAAAGGCATGCAATGAAGTAGACGTCAAGATGCGTGAAACTCGAAAGGCCAGGTTGAATGAGAAAAGGAAGCAGACAAAGGAAGCAACCAAGACTAAAGAAATAACTGAGCTAGTCGCTGACCCCAACAAATATATTCTTTCTGTGAAGGAGGGCGATTCAGCGGCAGGACCTTCAGCGGCACCTTTATAGCAATTAAAGGAACCTTCGCCTATGGGTGAGCCAGATTTGCATTTCACAGCGGTAGAACCTACAAGAGAGATCAACATAGGTGAAGAAGATGCTCCTAAGATAGTAAAAATTGGTACTTTATTGAATGAAGAAGAATCTCGGCAGCTAGAGGCTTTATTAAAGGAATATGTGGATGTTTTTGCTTGGGGCATGAATGAGATGCCGGGTATTGATCCAGAAACTGCATGCCATAGGTTGGATATAGATCCAAGGATCAGGCCATTCAAACAGCGTCCAAGGAAGTTGGCACCAGCATACAAGGAGGCGGTGGAAGCAGAGATTGACAAGATGAGGGCGTCAGGAATCATTAGACCAGTTCAATATCCAGAATGGATAGCTAATATGGTGGTGGTTCCTAAGAAGAATAAAGGAGTAATAATTTGTATTGACTTCAGCGACTTGAATAGGGCGTGTCCCAAAAACAGCTTTCCATTACCAAGCATAGATCAGACTGTCGATGCTACCTCTGGGCATGAGCTACTATCTTTTATGGACGGTTATTCTGGGTATAACCAGATACCGCTGGCTGAAGAAGATCAGCGTCATACAGCCTTTTTCTCCACTAAGGGTCTATTTTGTTATACAAGAATGCCATTTGGTCTCAAAAATGCTGGCGCCACGTACCAAAAGATGGCTCAAGATATGTTTGAGAAATGGATAGGTAAAACTATGGAGGTATATGTTGATGATATGTTGGTCAAGAGCAAGAAAAAGAAGGATCACGTACAAGACTTGAAAGAAATCTTTGATCACATGAGGATAACCAAGTTGAAGATTAACCCAGCAAAGTGCGTATTCGGCGTCACATCTGGAAAGTTTTTGGGTTATGTTGTCACAAAGAAAGGAGTAGAGGCAGACCAGGCCAAAGTCAAAGCTGTTTTGGAAATGCCCTCGCCGGTAACTCTGAAGGATGTTATGCGCTTAAATGGTGTACTGGCGTCTCTTAACAGATTTATATCTCGGTTCTCTGACAAGTGCAAATTATTTTTCCAAATGCTGAAGAAAGGAGAAAAGTTCAACTGGACAAAGGACCATGAGGAGGCTTTTCAGGGAATAAAGAAGTATTTAGCTACCTTGCCAGCTATTCAGCCGCCGGAACATGGAGAAGAACTGAGGGTCTACTTGGCGGCCACATCATCAGCGGTCAGTGCAGTTTTAGTGCGGACAAAGGGAGGAGAGACACCAATCTATTATATTAGTCGAACTCTGCAGCCTGCCGAGAAGAATTATACTAAGATAGAGCAACTAATACTAGCTCTGGTTTTTGCCACGAGCAGACTTCGTCCATATTTTCATGCTCATCCCATAACGGTACTCACCAAAACTCCCATTGAAGCCATTCTTCATAGTTCTCAAAGAGCAGGACGTATTGCTAAGTGGA
>JAJJMA010125956.1:0-35197 GCA_023529015.1 Papaver nudicaule | reverse complement strand
GTAACTAGCAGATCTGCTAACTACCGACTCATAGACGGGGTCTTACAACGACAATCATTCTTGGGACCACTATTAAGATGTGTACACCGAGTAGATGGAATTGCACTAATGAAAGAGCTGCATAGTGGAGAAGCAGGGACTCACAGTGGTGCAAGAGCACTGGCACAGCGAACCAAGGCTCAGGGATACTATTGGCCATATATGCATGCCGACGCAAAGAGCATCTCTCAAAAATGTGACCCATGTCAAAGGTTCGCTAAACGAATCCATGCACCAGCCACAAATTTGAATTCGGTATTAAGCCCATGGCCCTTTGCCAAATGGGGGGTAGACATCGTCGGCCCTTTCATTCCGGGAACAGGACAAAGAAGGTACATTATAGTCGCAACTGATTACTTCTCCAAATGGATCGAAGCCAAAGCTCTAAAGAATCACACAGGACGAGAAGTATTTACCTTCTTCTGGGAGAACATATTCTGTCGATTCGGAGTACCTGCAGAGATAGTCTCGGATAACGCCCAAGAATTCCTCAGCGCTGAAGTTAAAGAACTGCTAAACCAATACAACGTAAGACTAGGTACCTCGACGCCAATATATCCCCAAAGTAACGGCCAGGCAGAGGCAACAAACAAAACAATAGGAGACAACTTGAAAAAACGAGTATTGCCCCACAAAAAGTAGTGGTGCGAACATCTGCACAACGTACTATGGGCATTCCGAACCTCACAAAGACGAGCAACGGGAATGACTCCTTTTCACCTAACATATGGGACTGAGGCAGTATTGCCTACAGAAATAATGATACCAACGGAATAGTACAAAGTGTGGGAGCAGAACCTGTCGGCAGATTTAATATATGCAAAATTGGATGACCTCGAAGAAGAAAGGGAGGAGGCTCGGCAACACATCATTAATTACCAGAAAGGAGCAGCCCGAGGATACAACAAAAAGGTAATCGAAAGAGAGTTTCAGCCTGGCGAACTTGTACTACGAGAAATACCGTCATACCAAAAAGGAAATGCAGGAAAACTAGAGCCAGTTTGGGAAGGCCCGTACAAAATCAAGCAGAAGGCAGGAAAGGGAGCGTACAAACTAATCGACGAAAAAGACGGTCTCGGGCTTGGCAATGCATGGAACGCAAAATATATAAGGAAATATTATATATAAAAATGTATCGAGTATCCCAGAAATGAAAGAGAATTTTACACGGCGAGAACGCCGAATCAAACTCCAAACGAATGATCTGGTCAAAGGCTGTAAACGCCGAGGCAAAAAACGCCACCGAACAAAAAAGGCTGTAAACGCCGAGGCAAAAAACGCCACAAAAAAGGCTGTAAACGCCGAGGCAAAAAACGCCACCGAACAAAAAAAGGCTGTAAACGCCAAGGCAAAAACGCCAAAAAACAAAAAGACCTCGCATAGCAGGCACAGAGCTGATGCTCATATAAATCGTAAGGGCCCTACGAGTTATATGGCGCGGTCCTCTACCCACAAGACACCCCGTTAGCGGTGGGCACCTTGAATCAAGGCTACATAAGCCGAAGATACAATCGTACCCACTACCAAATGATCACGAGAACTTCACATTCTCGGGCGTTGAGGGGACGATAAATGGGATTAACATCTACCTATAGAGGAAGATGGAACCCCGAGGCAGCTACCTCGCTCTTGAAACAAGCAGTGACGTACGCAGCCGAGGGACCCCTCTAAAAAACTGAGCCTCAGGGGGGGGCTGTTAAAGATTAGAATGGGTCAAACTTTAGGCCGCGATAAGAGAAAAGTGTCATGTCTAAGCTCCAGCCTTGACCGGCACTCCCCCATTGTGTTACTTTATTATCGAGAAACGGGGCATCCATTTTAAAACTCTTACATTTACTTAGGCTAAAGGTTATCAGGGCGCCACCATGCCCTCTAGGAGGATAAGCAAATATCTTCGGTACCTACCTAATGTGTTAAAGACAAGATGGTGCTCCCGCTATCAATAGCCAGTGTTTTGCTTGAAACCAGTGCGAGTAACTTAAAGCCTTTGGGAGGGGTGATCCGTACGCCCCCACTAGCTTGGTTCACTATCTCCCACATCGAAGTAAGCCCCGAAGTTGCACTTCAAGTAACCATAACAGCCAGTAAAGAAAAGCAATGGTAGATAAAACACACTTCAAAAGAAAAAATTCAAAAGCAACAAACTGTAGCGAGTTACGCTCAAACATAAGAAAACAAGGGAAACAGAGGCAAGGCATCCTCTACTTAAGCATTCTTAACAATTTCCTTGGTGGCAGCACCATCCGCATCAACACTCTCATTCTCCTTGATTGTTTCACCCTTACCTTCACTTGGATTCTCGACCGACAGTTCATTCCCATTCTTCTCATCCTCGACGTCACCTTCGCCACCTTCACTTTCCATCTCCTCAAGATCACCATTTTCCCTCGCAGCCTTCAGTCGCGCTACAAACACCTTAACATCTGCGGAAGGAACAAGTCCTTTATCGGACTCTAGGGAGGCATCGGGGTCATCTTCGCCATTACCATAGTGGGGAGGTTGCATGCCAAAATCCCTAAACAGGTATCTACCATGTTGACGGCTAAACATGGCCGTTCGATTATCTTCCCCGTTAATATGACTTTGGAGCTTCAAAACTTCTTCGTTAACAGATACAAGCTTGCCCTCTTTCTCTTCGCAAACACCTTGCGAAAGACGGAGCTCGTTTTCCTTTACACTCAACTCGGTGCTCAGCTCCGAAACTCGTTTTTTCTCAGCCTCCAACTCTTGTGCATAACCATCCCGCTCTTTGACAACACTTTCAAGACGTTTCTCCCATTCTTTCGCATCCTTTTGTAAAGCCTGAATATCCGCATCAAGACGGATAATCTCAAGACCTCGCGCATCAGACAGATCCAGCAGATACATTCCATGATGTTTTTGCTACAGAAAACATATTAAAACCAAATCGGTACATAAAACGTACAAATGATGGAAACAAAATCAAAGCAAAAATATACTCACGGCTTCAATAAATGCTTGATGTTGGGAAGTAGACGAGGCAAGAACTTCTTTATCCCAGTTGCCAGAAAACGCTTGCGAAAGAAACCTAGCCGCTGAAGGATCCAACGGATGCTTCAGAGGATCTTTAGCATAGGCTTTCAGATGTTCGGAAAGGTCTTCGGCATAAGGGCCAGGAATAGAACTTCGCTCAAGGAGCTTTCGCGCCTCTTCCGCCGAGCAAGGCCTTCGTACAAAACCAGCAGGAACTGAACTTGGGACCGCGACAGGTCGGGAGGATTGACCCAGCGAAGAATTTACAAAACAGTCGTTGGAGCTATATTGATTAAAAGTTATGACAGTCGGGCAAGGATTAACAACCCGGGCCTCGGCAGATACAGGAGCAGAGGGTACCTGCGGCGGCACAGCAGTTTGGGGACGAGTCGCCAAGGTAGCGTCCCGAAGAACTAGCTCATTTGCAGGCATTACTTTCTGCCTCTTCAAAGGTTCGACCTTCTCATCCTTGGTGCCTCCACCATCGGTTCTTTCCATGGACGTGGCAGGAACAACTACACCTTTGCCAGCAGTCTTTGCAGAAGGCCTCTGGGAACCAACAGTCCGAGAAATAGTCTTCACAAGCTTCTTGTTCACACAGCTAAAGGCAGGTTTCTCCCGATTAGGGTCGCACAAAGAAAATTTCATCACACCATCGTTAACCTGGAGCACTTCACTCTGCTAAAAAGTAGCCACAATGGTCAGGTTCCAAAACAGAGGCAGACATCCATACCTAGAAAATAACCGAGGCATATAGTGTTTTCTTACCAGAACATCTTGGCCCCTTTCATCAGCCAGCTTCGAAGGTTCTTTCCTTTTCCTCGAGTGATTGGTCTGTTCCTGAACTGATGGACTCCCCAGCTTGAGCTTCCGAAAAGAAAACCACATCAGTAAAGCTGCCAACAGAAAAGGGACTATGTATATATATATATATATATGTATGCATCATTCGTCATACCTTTTCCTTAACAGCAGTTATCTTCTCTTGAAACCTTTTACGCTCTTCCTCGGAGAAATGAATTTTATAAAACTCAACAACAGAAAGCTTGTGTTCCTTTTCAAATTTTGTTCGTTCGATTTTCTTCTTCTTGTCTTCGTAGCCAAAAAGAACAGGACCTTCGATAAGCACAGGCTTAGAAAACCACGCTTCATCGCTGGGATGACGAAGAAGCATATTCGTTGTAGGCCCAGAAAAATATACGTCGTCCATAACATGCGAAGAATCGACTGCTTTGACCAGGCTTACGCCCCAGGGGGTCTTCGGTGCAAGCAAGCTCCTTTCTACTTTATAGTATTTGAAAAAATTCACGGCAGTCCAAAAACCTGGTGGGCGCTTAAGCTCCTCGGGAAACTTTTCATAATAATAAGATTTGCCATTCGAGCGAGCGACCCACTCTCGAATGACTCGGATAGAATTCCCGTCCAGTTGCATCACGCCGCAAGAAGGATTGATTCGAGAATAAATCTCATAGAAAAGAGGATTCTCGGGGTCATATAACGGAATCGGAAGACCGAAGCCAAGCTGTTCGCCGGAGAAAATTATCTTCCTATCGTTACACTGATGAGAAGAAAGCAATTCAGGCGACAAATTAACCTTGCCCAAACTTCTGCAGGGGAAGAGATTTGCATCGAAACCATAAACCTTGGCTCTTTCTTCCCAAGTAGATTTCTGAGAATCGACCATCTTCCGGGGAAACTCACCGTCAGATTGCATATTCACTTCAGGGACCTGATAAGCAAAGAAGAAAACAAAAAATCACGAAAGCTTATAAGAGCAGATCCAAAAGAGAGAGATCGAGAACGCTAAGAATATCACAGAAGACTGCAGAAGAAAAAAGGGGCAAACAAAGTTTAAATAAGAAGACACAAGACCGGCGCAGCCGGTAAAAGGTAGAAAGAGAAGATCTCGAAATCATTAAATGCCACAGGTGTCGGCCAAGGAAGTTAAAATACCGGACACGTGTCGAAAGGGAGAAAGATCCAGAGAAGTTTCCTTCTCCGAACCTCCTCGATCTTCGGACAAGGAAAGAGGCAAACTGTAGAGGGTAAAACCCCTCGGGACACGTGTCTCGCATCTAAGAAGCATAACCACCCCAGAAGATCGGCAGCGAAGCCTCGGACTGAAACCAAAGAGGAAAGGAGACCACATGCGGACGAAGTGGAGACTCGGAAGAAAAGGATTCGGACCGCACCGAAGGACCGAAGCCTCTGAGTCAACTTCGGAGCGCCACCGAATAAACCACCTTACTCGACAAGGACTGACACCACCACGATTGAGTACTTTGTCCTATTAGCTGTAAACCACCCAAGCTCGGCCTATATAAGGCGAGCTTGGAAAACATTGTAAGGGTTGGATTCTTTTTGGGTAGAGCCTAAGCGGCAACAGTGGGATTAGGTCTGTATCTCCTCTAGCTCCTTAGGGTTATAATCCATGTAGTTACAACACAGAAATTAATACAAGTCTTTAGGCATCTACCTTTGATTGTTGTTTGTTCTTATATCTTCGGTATTGTTCTTGTGGTCCTCGCATCACTGAATCATGTTTGAATTAACTGTATGTATGAGTAGATCTGATGGATATGGTATCTTGAGTACCTATGCAGATTTTCTACTCGTACAAAGTAGGTCTCGTCAAACTGTCCTTTCAATCTGTCTACTACAAATAAAGCTTTTTCATCTGTTCTACTGTTACTTCTGAAGTATGGTATAAAAGACTAGCTCACCCATCTTTTCACACTATGAAGCTTGTGTGTAGATCTCTTAGTTTAGACAATGTCATGAAATCTCCACTTTATGAGAAATCAGATTTTAAGACCATATTTTTCAAGTTCAAAACTCAAGTTGAAAAACAGTTCAATAATTTTATTCTGGTTATAAGAACAGATGGTGGTGGAGAGTTCTTAAATAAGGAATTATCTGGTTTCTTATCAACTTATGGTATTATTCATGAAGTTTCTTGTCCACACACCCCTGAACAGAATGGTGTGGTTGAATCTAAACATATGCATTTGGTTGATGTGGGTAGGACATTTCTTATCCAATCTGGTTTATCTGCTTCTTTCTGGGTTGAGGCATTTACAGCTGCAAACTACACTATAAATAGGCTTCATATTAAATCTATTGGATTCAAATCTCCTTATGAAATGCTTTTTGACAGAAAACCAGACTATTCATTTCTGAGAGTATTTGGCTGCTTATGTTATCCATGGATTAGACCTTATGTTGAGAATAAACTGCAACCTAGAAGTACAACCTGCATATTGTTGGTTACAGCATTCAGCACAAGGGGTACAGATGCTTAGAAATCTAGTGGCAGAGTTTATATCAGCAGGCATGTTATCTTTCATGAAACTATGTTTCCTCTGAAGATCAGAAAATCAGTAGTTTCAGATGTGTTAGTGTCAAATACAGATGATGTCCATATAATTATTGCTAATTTGGAGTCTCAACCACCTATCACAGATGTCACATCATCTGATACTTCTACTTCTTCAGTTGGTTCTTTGCAGCATTATGTGCTTCATCAACCAACTGACAATACTCACTCTATGACTACAAGAAGTAAGAATGGTATATCTAAACCAAAGGCTTATTCTACAAAGTATGGTTTGTCTGCTAAGCTTGCAGAAAGCTTGTCTGAACTTGTTCCTACTTGTTTTAGTAAAGTTATTAAATTGCCGAAATGGAGATTATCAATGGTTGAAGAACATAATGCTTTGGAGGCAGCTAATACTTGGACAAAAGTGCCTTATACTGGTCAAAATCTAATTGGTAACAAATGGGTTTACAGAAAGAAATAAAAGGATGATGGTTCTATCGATAGAAGGAAGTCAATGCTAGTTGCAAAGGGTTTTTATCAAAGAGAGGGTCATGATTACAATGAGACTTTTGCTCCGGTTGCCAAACCCATAACAATTAGAGTTATCATTTCTCTTGCTGTCAATTTTAACTGGCCAATTTCTCAACTAGATGTGAGTAATGCTTTTTTGCATGGTGATCTTGTTGAGGATGTTTATATGGTTCAACCACAAGGTTTTATTGATCCTGAACATCCTGATTGGGTTTGCAAGTTGAAAAAATCAATATATGGCCTGAAACAAGCTCCAAGAGCTTAGTATGAAAAATTGATGCATGTTCTTCTATCTTTTGGATTTGTTGCTTCTACAGCTGATGCTTCTCTTTTTGTGCAAAAGCTTGGTTCAAGAATTACTATCTGCTTGATTTATGTGGATGACATTCTTCTTACAGGTAATTCTAAACCATACTGCAGTGAGCTTATATATGTTTTACAATGGCATTTTCCAATTAAAGATCTGGGTGAATTGCATTATTTCCTTGGCTTAGAAATCAAAAGAAATGCTACATGCATGTTTATGTCTCAAACCAAATATGCCCTGGATCTTCTAGACAAGTTTAATATGACTGGTGCTAAGCCATGCTCATCACCAGTACCTCTAAGTTTCAAACTTTTATCTGCTAGTGGAGAGAAATTGGTTGATGCAACTTCATATAGATCACTAGTAGGTGCCCTTCAGTACTTAACATGGACAAGACCAGAAATTGGATTTGTTGTTAATCAAGTCTGCCAGCACATGCAAAATCCAACAACTGATCATATGACTGCTGCTAAGAGGATACTCAGATATATTAAAGGTACTCTGGATTATGGCATTCTCTTTACCAAAGAACTATATGCAGTTCATGGTTTCAGTGATGCAGATTGGTGTGGAGATCCTGACACTAGGAGAAGCACTAGTGGTTATTGTATATTTTTTGGTTCAAATCCAATTTCTTGGACTAGCAAAAGACAGGCTATTGTTGCAAGATCCTCCACTGAAACTGAATATAGAAGCCTGGCTAATTCTGTAGCGCTACATCCATTTGTTGATTATGATCCGCTCATCATTTTGTTGTTGTTCCTCTGCGTGTCAATCTGTGTGCTTTATTCTGATTGGTCCAGCTATTCATGAGCTGTCTTGTACGGTCGTTATTTATGTTTTCTGTATTAATACTTGTGTCGGTTTTCCGTTTTGTTGTTGTTGTCTGAGATAGATATTTTCCTCTCTGTAATCTTTTCCTTCAATGGCGATTACTTAATCTTCTGTAAATGATTCTCTCCATTAATCATTTCATGTCTATCTCTATCAATTTGTAGGAAGTTGAAGTCATCCATCTCCAACCGTGAACATGAGAAGAAAGTGGTGAAACAGATGTCCTTCATTAATAGGAAGGGAATTTTCTTTTTTTCCCTGGAAAACTAAAATTCTTCTAATGTAGGTTTTAAATTCAAAAGTAGGTTTTATTGATGACATGGATTGCTTCACATACTCATAGAGATCCTCTAAAACTAGAGAATGGGATAGAGGATGTCAATCTAACCGCTTCTTCACACCTTTTCCTCATACTCCCGTTGGAGATGATTTTTTCGAGAAAGTGGGAAAAATCCTATGTGGCCGGAAAAATAAGAAGACCACATAGGATCCGATGATGTACTTCATTAACTCAAGTACATCATCGGATGCTCTAAACAAGTAGTTGATGCTCTAAACATCGGATACTTGTTATTAAGGATGTCTTCCTACCATAACCACGTAGGATTCACATCACAATCCATTGGAGATGCTCTAATACTCCTGAGGCTTCGCTTGAATGGAAATCCTTCAATTATTGACCAGTAAAAATAGGGAGGGATCATCACAGGAAGCAGTTGCACTTTACGCTCAAGAAAAGAAAGACAAAAAAACATTTCATAATTTTTACAGATGGCAGTTATTTTGTGTAGAGTGAAGAATGAAGATACTGTTAACGGGCACTAGCTATGCATCATTCCTAAAAAAAAAATTTGAAAGAATGCAGGAGAAAAGCCCCCAATTTCGTATTTTCTGTAGAAAGTTTACATCATTCAAATACAAAATAATTGAAATACGAAAAAAAATACAAGTATGTATTCTAAGATACAACCAAAGTATTACATTCATGTACTTCATTAAAGAATCCGATGATGTTTGAGGGATGGTGTGAAACTTAATCTGTGTTCTTCTCCAAGAACAATTTTTTCTTCTTCTTCATAAAGATATTCTCCAAAGATGAGTGATTTGCGTAGAACATCGAACTTGCAATAACATCTAGTAGTCATGGATCTTCATAGGATTGTAGATCAACGTCACACTAATATTAATTACCTTGCAGATATATATATATATATATAAAAACGATCGTAACAAATTGACAAAATCGCCAAAGGCTATTTGAAATTGAATAATCATCACCTAAATAGGGATTATATTTCATTTTAGATAATAATAATTAATATATTTACAAAACCTAAATCCTACCCAGATCTTTAGAGATAATATAATCAAGATCTGGGCAAAAAACTAATTGAAATAAAGATAAAAATCAAGTTGTTTCTTGTTTTGGAAAAGAATTGAGAAGAAGGAAAAGACCGTTATGCAGAGCAAAAAACCGTGAGGGAAGGGGACCAAAATCTTTTGACCGTTTTTCAAAAAACATGCATCATTCCTAATTAACAACTCGATTTGTCTTAATAATTTTTATTCTAGATCCAACATAAAAAAGGGTCAGAACTACCAAAAAAAAAAAAAAAAAAACTGACGAAACTCATACATCGTTACAGAATGGTTACAAAGTACACAGTTGAGGAATGGCTATATATAGGGCTTTACTGCAAGAAGTCTCTTGGGTCAGTGACATAACCTGTCAAAGCAGATGCTGCTGCAGTGAAAGGGGAAGCCAAATATATCTCGCCTTCTTTGTGTCCCATTCTGCCGGGGAAGTTTCTGTTTGTTGTTGACACACATACCTAAGGAATAAAAAGAGTTTAGCAACTGAAACAACCAAGGCAATAAGAAGAAATTCAAAATTCTTTAATCAAGCAAAAAAAAAGACCGACAAATGGCTTGCCTTGGGCTCGTTCATGCGTGCGTAGGTATCTCTAGGCCCACCTAAACAAGCTCCGCAACTTGGACTTGCAGGGGTATCACAGCCTGCTTCTTCAAATATCTGTGAGCATGTCTTGCCACCTGATCCGGGAACCTCCATGGCATATAGATCCATCCAAACCTGGCAAATTCAATAATGGCGTTTTCAGCTCGGAATCTTAATTGCAACCCCAGTGATTACACTAAAACTAGAGAAGAAGAATTACTTACCTTTTGAGTGGCAGGAACAAGAAAAGTTGGCACTTTGACCTTTTTTCCCTGCACATAGCAAAATAAATTTTGAATTTCAAAATAATCAGGAAATTAATCTAAGCCAATGATGGGACATGGCTTCTTTTCTTTACTTACTGAACGCGGTACTCGCGAAGGAACCTACGTCAAAAATGCTTGAAAGTTCCTTGGAAAGAGAAACTACCCAAACTCATATACAAATAAAATCTGGGATTCTCACCGAAGCAAGGAAGACTTTTGCTGCAGATAGAAAATCCTCGGTCTTTCCACCAGTGCATGAGCCTATATATACTCTGTCAATTTTCACATCCTTGCATTCTCTTGCCATAGCACGATTGTCGGGAGAATGTGGCTGCATGGATAGGAGAGTTATTAGAATTCGAAATGTGGAAGTTCTACTAGAACTGATTAAAGCTTGTCAAAATGATACTGTCGCCTTAAAAAATAAGAAGAAGCAACTTCATCAATTTTTTACCTTGGCAACCAATGGTTCCAATTTTGAGACGTTAATTGCGTATTGTTGAAGGAATCTACAATCCAGAAGAAAAAAAAAAATGAGAAATCACCGAAGAGCATAAGAACAAATGGCACTTTCATCTTCGAGTCATAATTCAGTTAACCATCATCAAAAGGTACTTTCACTGAGCTAACTGTTTTAGTAATATGACATACTGAAATGCGATGTAGAACAGATGAAATAAGAAAATACTCCGAGCACAATCATGTTCAATAAAACTGTCAAGTGTAAAGCTGCAATTCCAATTTACCTTGCATTATCATCACTATAAACTGGATCAAACTCCACCGATGTCTTGCCCTGTGGGGATAAAGAAAAAGACCATCAATTGTGGCCAACCAGCATAATGTAACATGTACAAACAGACTGCTCTTTTGTGAAAGCAAAAGCACAAGAGGTACAACATAAAACCAAAAACAACAATTGATCAGTCATACTAACCTCGAGGTATTTATATGTAGTACTGTCAGCAGGAACAACACCATTCTTTCCCCCAGCTTCAACAACCATGTTACACAATGTCATTCTTTCTTCCATCTGTCAGTTGCAGTACAAATAAAAAAATAGTGTTTACTTTAGTGTGTAAAACCTTAAATCAGAAGGCTTTGTGTTTAATAAATGCTAGCAAATATAAACGTTTCACAAGTCCACTCACAGTTAAACTTTCAACAGCAGAGCCAACAAACTCCATCGATTTATATGTTGCACCAGCAACAGTTATTTCACCAATAATCTGCAGAGTAAACTTGTATTGTAAAGGACATAGGAGAAACTAATAGCCATAATCATTTCATGCAATCTAAACTAAGAAACAACCACAAGTGTTTCACCTTGTGGAACTTGGAAATAAATTTGCAAAAAGCGTTACAAGATGAAATGACATAACAAAAATAAGAAGGATGGGACCTCAAACGGAACTTACTTGCAAAATCAAATCCTTCGCAAGCAAGTAACTTGGCATCTCTCCATCCAATATAAATCGTAAAGTTGGGGGCACCTGCAGGTTAGAAACATAAGAACACACGAGTAGTAAATCTCCATAAGTGAATCTAACTGAATGACTGGAAGATAATAGTTGCACTCTGCGCTCTGCAGTGAACGAAACAATAATCAAGAAAGCTTAAGTTTAATTAAGATCGAAAGACATCCATATCATACAAAACCATACTTTTGATACAAAATTCCAACTCATAAAGAGGTACCATGCTACTCATTCTTTATCTTTTCTCGTTTTATTAACTGATGGCCTCTAGCATTAATAAAGAAAACAGCAACATGTGTACATATTTACATACCTTGAGAAGGGACTTTCCAGTGCCCATTACGAAACCTGCATCAGTGTTTCCTATTCCACTGGCAAACTGCCCAAAAGCTCCAGCATTGCACGTGTGAGAGTCTGTACCCAAAAGGACCTCCCCAGGCCTGCAGTGACCTTCTTGGGCAAGAGCAACATGGCAGACACCCTTGTAGTCAGGGTTAGCCTGCAAAATATTACATAAACTCATTAGCAGCCAAACACAAGCGAAATTACAAATCTGTCAAGCAAGAAAGTCAAAGTCAAAACAATCTTAAGAGGAGATTAAAGGCATACCCTGAAATTTCCAAGATCCTTGATATCGTAAAAGTATTTGATATCTTGCTCCGCACAGAAATCCCTCAAGATGTCCACATTACGATTTGCACGTTCATCACTTGTGAATATATAGTGGTCCGGTATAATTACAATCTTTTCACGATCCCAGACCTTTTGATTCCAAAGGACAATCAAAATTAGAAATGCTACAATGATTCTCATGATATATAGCTGGTATATCAATGTGGACTAGTAACCTAAGCAAACTACTTAACAATGCCCATTAACAAAGATAAGTACTGAAACACGTATAACAGTAATCCATAATCACTTCTACATTCCAAGTCGAATAAAACAGTGCACTGAAACAGTAATCACCTTGGCATTTTCTCCGAATTCTTTTTTGAATATCCCAATAGTACCAGGTCCACAAACATCATGAGTCATCAAAACATCAACGTTGACCCATACATTCTCTCCTGGAACCACTTGAGATTTCTCAGACGCTCTTGCCATTATCTTCTCAGTCATAGTCATAGCAGTTTTCACCTAAATATTTCATCAAAAAGACACAATAAAAATCCAAAACCTAAAATTTATAAAACCCCATGATTGATAATATACAAAAGGGGGTGTTTTAAGTAAGAAACAGAACTGAACCAGTCGTCGAAGGTCTACGCTCAGACTGTGGTGGTGACATTACTGAAACAATTTTCTTTGGAAAAGTTCTTCTACTATTATTATTGCAGCTTTGTGTACGTAACGAAGTTGGAGTGAACGATGGTAAACCCGTTTCTTTCTGAAACCCATAAACAAAATAAATTATCAGTAATCCATGTATCGGTATTCAAAATTAGTCATAAATAAAAAAACAAACCTTTTTAATGAAACATGTAGTTGAGCTTGAAGCAATTGTAGAAGACGCCATGATCTACTTTCTCTAAACAGAAAGAATATATTGATTGATTGATGTGATAAAAATTGATGATAATGGAAGACTTAATTGATAAAATTGTGGCGGCGTGTGGCGGAGGAAGGTTGAAGTTAGGAGATCAAATTGGTTCCAATCTGCGCCAGTTGTGAAATGCGCACACTCGGGTTTTAATAAAACCCTGGTCAACCAACCGGCACGTACAAATACAGAGAAAAGATAAAACCGGTTCTGTTCTGGCTCTGAAGTCTGAATTTTCTCGGTCGCTATTTTAACACCGCAACTCGCTTCACAAATCAACAAGGGGTAGTAGTCAATTAACTAATTCTGAAGGGCTATATTGCGATACCTCCCCTGTGAAGATAACATATTAATAAAACCTCCCCAAAAAGATCGAAATTAGGGATTTCTTTAGTAGTTACGTTATATGCTTAGGTGTCAGTTAAATGCGTCAGCACTAGTAAACACGTGGCAAAAATGTAAACACGTAATGCAGTTTACCCATACTACCCTCAATAAAAAATACAAATCTAATACGTGGATGGTCTGGAGCCAACGATCTGGACGGTTCGCCCAAGCTACCCAAAATGGCTCCTTCTTCCCCGATCCTCCATTTTTGTTCTCCTTCTTTCGAAACCCAACCAGTAACCAACCCAGTATCATCCAAATAATTTTCTAATCATTAATCAAAACAAATCTTATATATACAGTATAGTAAACTTTGCGTAAGCGACAGATCGAAATGGCTGAGTATTTTATTTCTCCTCAATTTTGTTTTGGACCTAAAATGCTTTCTCTCGTTTATGTCCATCGGAGTTCCATAAAGGGAATCATTTGTTCTCCTTCGACTCCTCTTCCTCATCAATACAAAATATGTTAGTCAATTCCGTCAATGGTAGAGATTTTGGTTTTAGAAGTATCAAAAATCCAATTTGAATTCTTGGTTTTAGATGTAAGAAGTAACCGATATATGGTCATGAGACTAAGAACTAATTAACCAAAAAATTTGATTTTGGAATGTTAGAAATGGATGGAGGTGGTCATAGGCAGTGAAGATGAGAATGAATATTTTTGTCGATGGTGGTGTAACAGGTGTTGGTAATGGCATTTGTCGACCTAAATGAGACCTTGGATTTCAAAATCAAACCCTTTGGAGCAACTCATTCATCTTATTCAGTAGCCCTAAAGAATACAAGAGCAGCATTAAGTGATTACTCTTTTGGGATGAATTATGATTATACAATTCGGAAATCTAGAAGTGTAGATGGTGGAAGAGGGACAAAAATGTAAAACAACTCTCTAATTATGCCTTGCCAAGGGGCAATTGCCTACTCAGGCAAATCTCTACAACTCATAATACAACCTGTTCTGCAAGCTGAATATGCTCTCTACGAGTTCTCTCTTATAACTCCCGGTGGAGAGAATAATATCATAGTGCAATGCTAAATAACCCCACCAACTCATAAAACCACCAATTTACTTCATGTCGACATCGCCTCGAATTCCTCGACATCGGAACTAAATTGTTCACTGGTACCATGGTGGAGAGTTAACAGAGACGCATCCTCATGGATTTCGTCTTAAAATACAACTCGATACATGAGTCTCAATGAAAACCTCAGAATCATCGCGGCTCGAGGCCTTCCAGAGCTCTCTGAGAAGTATACAATAGCCTAAACACACTTAGGCAGGCCACAATCTAAACACGAAATGGCCTAATATACCATGGATAAGCATGTCATGACCTAAAATACGCCATAGCCCAAGTGCACAAACATGCCATAGTCAAAGTGGCGTGGCCTAAATGCGTCACAAAAGATTGGCCTTGGCCAATGGCCATGGCGCCATGAGAAGATTGGCCTTGGCCAATGGCGCCATGAGAAGATTGGCATTGGCCAATTGCCTCATAACCATGGCGCCATACACATGGCGCCACAAAGGATTGGCCTTGGCCAGTGGCCAAGCCGTGGTCACAAGGCCATGGCGCCATGAGCATGGCGCCACAAAAATTGGCCTTGGCCAGTGGCCAAGGCTGTTGCTGTAAGGCCATGGCACGCACCCATGGCGCCCCATCCATGTTGGCCATATAACCATAGCTATGAAACCTGTTTAACTCAACACAACCATGCAATATCTGCATACTACACGAGATATCAAAACATCACACGGGGGGATAACTTTAGAGGTATTGGTCAGGCGGTCTACGACAGTTAGAAAGAAACTGATAGAGATGATGGACAGTTACGAGATGGTGTTGCTGAGTGGACACTTTCTACACGACTCTAGCAGTTACAGAGCAAAACTCATGTCCTCCACTCCTCCACTCTTCCACGGCTTCCACCTTCTCTGTCGAGAGATCAGGGTGAGTTCAACACTATAAATAGAGGCTTCCTATATATTCAAAGGCAGAACAACTAGAGAATTCAGAAACACCTGAAAACACCAGAACCTCAGAGCACACATACCTGAGTATTCAACACACTTCTAGCCTTGGATATTTCCAGTCACTCTCACGACGGAGATCTTGAGCTCTCACACCCAGAAAACACACATCCTCAACCTGATGTGAGTGTAGAAAATACCTTCACCGCATAAAAGCATCTTAGAGGTGAAGTTATATAGGAAGGATACCATGGAGAGGTATGGAATCATCAACGAGGGGTCACAGCGACATAACAATGTCGCATAGCGACATGTCGCAGAGTATAGGAAGGCGAAGCTACATCAGCGAACAAGAACACGTGACAGCCGGGTGGTTGAGAAGTAGTTGGGCATTTAAGAGGAATCACAATTGATATATTGTCAGAGTTGACTCGTTGACTCAGTGGAAGCTGCGTCAGCAATCCTTATCCATAGAAGGTTTGGTCGTCAATGTTTACAAAGCAGAAAGTAAGGTCGCCGATATTATTCATCGGCGAGTGAAAACAAATAATTGTCAGAGGAGTCGTTGTCTGTATTAGCTGTTGTCCATTATGTAAGCCCTTATAAATAGCGAGAGTGTCGTTCGTTTGAGGGGTTGGACATTTCTTGGTTTGGTTTAGAGAGAGGAAAAGTGACATAACTTACTTGCTCTCCCTAGCCCAGCATTGAGATTAGGGTTTATAAATGGGCGATAATCCTTAGAGCTTTGCAAGGTGAGTGATGTACCTTATTTTACTTAATAAGATTTGTCTGGGGAGATAATATAAGTTTGGCGAAAGATTATAACTGTGGTATCTCTAATCTCTGTCTTTACTTTACATCATGATGTTATGTATGATTGTGTGCATCTCATGTCTATATCATTTGGGTGTACTGTCTAAGATCTACCCTTGGGATTTTAGACAGTTACATTTTGGCGCTAGAAGAGGTTTGAACCTATTTTTTCCATCATGATTTGCTAGGATTCATAATATATTTTGTTGTATTACATAGTTTAGTCGTTAAAATCTCATAGATATTGTTGTTCTTGAAGAAAGTGCTATTTATATTAGGATTTCAGTCATCTGCGAGCTGTTGAAGTTCATAACCTTGCTTGTTACCATATTTACTCACAGATTTCATCACATATTTCACTTATATAACACGAACTCGATGTTAAGTTGTCTTCTTTATTGTTTATCCTTGTGAAAAATTTCTATTTTTGGTATGTTCTAAGTCACAGCGTTGATTAGACTCGTCTATCTTCAACAAAGATGCTACTTTTAGCGTGTTTTTGAGTTATAGGGTGCTTATCATGTCTATACCTTTAGATCGCCGTTAACTTTGATGTCCTGATTATGATTATTCTTGGTTCAACCTAGTTTCTTCGGCTCTAGTATCTTCAAGTATTTTTACTTGTCGGTGTGTCTCGTGTCGAGATTACTGTTTCCAGTCAATTCCCGGCGAGACCTTATTGTTTAGGGTTCAAATATAGAGGAATAATATGGGTTTTGGGTAAGGACTGTTTGTGCATAAAACTATCTTGGTCTTACGTCACTAACTTATGTGGTATGTATAGTATCGAGTCTAGGATCTTCCTAACATAAAGATACTACAACCATGAAGATATTATATAGCTGAGAACACTAAGTTACTTCTTTAAAGTAATCATTGATCATTCATATAAAGGTGGTAATCATAATACAATATACAAGTTTTAGTCTTAAATGACTTTGAGTAAGGTTACAAGATGATGTTGGTAAAGATAATTCCTATTTAGCTCACTATTAAGTTCCTATCACTCCTTCTTGTACCAAAAAGTCCGTCCTCAACCCATCATACTGAGCTGAGTATTTATAGGGGTCATAAGGCGGTACCCAGATATTTGCGCTCACACCTGGTGGGGTCCTTATTCCATTCTTAGTAGTGCGGCTTTCTTCTCTTAGTCTGCGGCCTTCTACGTACTCACTAATGTAGTCTCTTTCCGTGTGCGACCTTCTCTTATTTCCATCACTACGAGCTTGACACACGTCCCTTGACTCATGACTTGCTCTGACCGCGCATTAATGAAGGTGGTTGGATGTTTTCCATACCTCACAGCTGTCTCTTGAGATACTTGTCCCATCAGGACTGTCGTGGCTCCTCTTTAGCCCTTCATCTGTGTTCTCTCTTGTGATGAGTCATTAGGTCCTTTGGTCTTTACTCGGTGCTTTACTCCCACCTGATTTATCCTACTTCCGTTTCTCAAATGCTTACACGTGGGTGGTGGGTACTTTGCACCAACAAGGACTATAACAAGTGTAGATTTTCATAGTTGCATTCTTTTACCTTTCCAATAAGTTACTGCCGTACGTTTTTAGATCGAAACTCTCCTTGTTGGATACATGTTTTGGTGTTTGTGTCTTTTGAAATCTTGATAAAATTACTACTTTAGCCCCCACTTTTATGGTTAGGTCATCCTCTGTGCATAAGCACACTTGGGTCTGCAGCTTTTGTCATTTCCTTAATAACGCTCTGAAAAGTTACTCAACTACCTCCACTAACTCGTTTGGCATTTACTCAAAGTACAAACAACATAATACTGTCAGGAAGTGCATTAGTCTTATTTTGCAGATATTCGGCGAATGGGATCTAGGAATAAGAGCGGCCGGGCTTCGGCGAGTAAGCCTCCAAGATATCCCATCACACCTCACCCGTTGGTATTTCCTAGCCGGCACAACACCAGAAGCAGAGTGTCAGAGCCAGCAGGATTAGCGAGTTCCCTTTTCACAAGACAAGATTCAGCTCGACAGCCAGCCATGCAACAACAAGCAACTCAGGATACGGTCTTAATGGAGGATATCACCCATATTGAGGAAGCATGGACAGTGACTGCACCAAATGAGCTTTTACGAAGGATTGGTAAGTAGGTAGATACAGGCACAGTCGACGAAGCTTCCAATGGCATGGCGACAACTCAAATTGCTGTTGGCGAGCCTGTTATTGTTGTAAGTATAGCCCAGAACGCCGAGGGAGGTTCCGCTAGGGCCATAGATGCAACTCAGAGGATTGTCGGCGAAACGTCTAATACATTGAGGGTATCCCCAGCAGTTGTCGCCGAACCAGTAGCAGCATAGGGTGCACATCAGATCGCCAATGGCCTTGATACATCAGTAGCACCTGGTGTAACCTTGGCTCGACCCATAATGGTGGCAGATAATGCAGGGTCTACTAGTGCCACAGAGACCATACTACAAAAGCTCCTCGAAGTTAGTAGTAGGCAAGCAGCTCAAATGCAGTTACAGATGCAATTACAAATGGAGACCGTTTTGCGGAGTCATAGAGAATTATTGGTAGAGCTCTACAAGAAGATGATGCAGAGTAGGAGTCAGGCATCTCATTCGCGCACTACTCCTAACTCAGAGAAAAGCAGGTCTAGAGTAATAGAGGTTTCTGGTACATCGGCGAAGCAAGGTGAAGGGAGTAAGAAAAAGGGTACATCTAGGAGGACTGAAGAGGGTTTTGACGATTCAGGAAAGATTGATGGACTAAACGAGAATGTTAGAAGGCAAATTCGGCGACTCAAGAGTCAGGTGGCAGCAGCAGTAGAATCGCCGAAGGACGTTAAGTTGGCAACAACACTTTCTGGGGCAAAAAAGACACCCTTTAAGGGAAAAATCACTTATGGTCATGTGTCCAAGAAGTTTAGCATGTCAAAATTTACATCAATCTTTGATGGAACAGGGGATCCGGCTCAGCATCTAAGAAGTTATAAGCGAGACTTGGCGGCATGGGTAACCTCAGATCCAATAATGTGCATGGCGTTTCCTGCCACTCTGATAGGTGCTCAAAACACCTATTCGATTGTACCTAATTGATACACTTATGTCCGCCAATGCTTCATATATTCTTTGTTTTACGTTGCTTTATATTTTGCAGGTACTTTGAAGTTTAATAATACAAATGAAGCAAATAACAATCAAATTCATCACTTGGCAACTCTCGAGGTCGATGGTTTCGAATACAAGAAGAATGCAAGGTTCAAAAGTGTCGCGAAATAAGAATTACTGGGGGCAGGCACAACTGGTTCTGAAGAGTTTACAGAGGCAGCCACAGTTTACAAAGGGTGAAAGGATTTTATGTTTTACACCGGGGGCAGCAGGCGGCCCCGGTTATTCCCAACTCCGGTCACGCGTTAAGGGGCTGCCATCGTCTTTTCAGAAATAGGAATTGTCGGAAACCAGCAGTACCCTGAATTGCAGAAACCATAATCATTCTTGGAGTTCAGGTAGGATCTTTAAGGTCAGGCGAGAAGAGATAATGTTGGGTTGTTGTGGTAGTTAGGTTTGAAGGCAAACAGGAAGGGAGACATGGCGTACGCCATTAATGGTGTCCGCCGTCGGTGAGAAGCTGAAGACGATCGATGAAGGTTAAATCAGAGCCGATCCTGTAAAAAACATGGCCCTGTGCGAACTTCAAAAAAAGGCCCTAAAAATTTTTTTTCGCCGACAATTTTCGTACAAACAACATATAAAATCAGACAAAAACGATATATAAATATAACATAAACATCAATAAATATTTTGTTCATACATTTACTTGCAAACTTGTAAATTTAACAAAAAAAAAGATTGTAGTCTTGAAATGATAATCAACGGAAATTTTGTCGCGTTGAATTTACTGCTGCAAATTCACTAATCAGTGAGTCAATATCAAGTCCATCCAGAAAATCTTTTTCGATTGATATCATAGCTAACCCATTAAGTCTTAATTGAGACATCGACGTTCGCAAAAATGATTTTGATATGTTGAGTTTTGAGAAGCTTCTTTCTGCAGTCGCCACTGTAACGGGAAGCGTTAAGAGTACTCGATATGCAATACATGTAATCGGAAAGCTATCTTGACGAATTAAGAAATCAAATATACCCCTTGATGTAGTTATTTCACGAGGCAACACTTCCCGTAGAACTTTCAACTCAGCGAACAAATCATTTGCATCAACATCCGACGCTTCCCCGTGTCTTAAAGCAGATTCAAGATTGTAACATCGAGCTTTCAACTAATTATCATCCATTGAATTCAAAGCGGTTGAACTAAACAAAAACCCAAATATTTTATCGCATGTCTTGTATTGCTCAAAACGTCTTTCAAGTGAACTAATAGCTTGATTAACAACCTCCAAGAAGAACTTAGTTCTAAAAGATTCTGAAGGTGATTGGACAACTTCCTCACTAGTCCCAATTTCATCAAAGTGTTGTGTTCTACGAATTACCCGACCCACATAAAATTCAGGCTCAACTCCCAATTTATTAGCCATTTCTTTGGCAGTAGCCAAAGCCTTTTCAAATCCATCCACCTTGTACTTTCTCATCCACTCTAGAAGGCCATTCACTATAGTCATGGCATTGTATATTAGCATATCTTTTAATTGCAAAGATTTACTAACTAAATTGACAGCGTTCAACAAATCATACCAAACTGCCATGCCTAATAAGAACTCAAAATCTCCAATACTGTGTCGTGCCAAACCTTTTGCTTTAGCCTTGGCTGCGTTGTCCTTGTCATCAACGTTGTTAGCCACGTCTTTCAATGCTTCTCGTATTTCAACAACTTGAAACCTAACTGCCTTCACAGACTCAATGTGACTTTCCCATCTCGTATCCGACAATGGTTTGACTGTATAATCTTTCACATGTTTCTTGAAAATTGCCCACCGTTTAGTAGAACAAGAAAATATTTTATATATTTGATTCAATGTTTCAAAAAAATCTGTTGCCCCCTTACAAGAATAAGCCATATCAAGAAGTGTTAAATTCAAACAATGAGCCCCACAAGGTGTATACATTGCTCTTGGATTCACTGCTAGCAATTTCTTTTGTACACCGTTTTTGCACCCAGCCATATTAGCACCGTTATCATATCCTTGACCTCGAATGTTACTGATGTCAAGATCAAGATCCTCCAAAACATCTTTCAATACATCAAATAAACCTTGTGCAGTTGTGTCATTTACTACTATGAATCCCATGAAGTATTCTTGTATCTTTATTAGGCTTTCACTAGTATCCACACACCTAATAATCAATGACATTTGCTCTTGGTGGCTCCTATCAGGAGTACAATCAAGCAATATTGAAAAATACTTGGCTTTCTTAACTTTCTGAATTATGGCACTTTTGATTTTAGAAGCAAGCAACTCAATCAGTTCATTTTGAATCTTAGAACTAAGGTAATTGTATTGAATTTCATTGTTTTCAATTCTTCTCATATGTTCTTGCATCGTTGGATCAAATTCGGAAATCATCTCTATCAAACCTAAGAAATTTTCGTTACTATTTTCATAAACTTGTTCATTTGTTCCTCGAAAAGCCAAGTTATGTGTGCTAAGATACTCTAGAACATCAATGATTCTTTTCAATACTTGCTTCCAATATTCTCTTTCTGCATTAATCTGTTGTTGAAGATGCTTATCAATTGTATTATTCAACCTTAGTATTTCACGTAGATCATACCAAATAGTCGTGTGAGTATTGTGATCTTTACTAATTTCATGGTCACTAAGGATTTGACTAAGATGAATCCAATCAAAATAACCTTCATTTGACAAAGCACATACACGAGAATGTCTATTTCTAAACAATTTGCAAGGAAAACAAAACACTCTATCAATCTCCTTTGAATATACCAGCCATTTTCTATCATGCTCTTCACCATTTGGTAATTTTCTAGTGTAATATGTTGAAGAAAAGAATCGACGAGTTTGTGTATTTTTAGGACCTTTCCTTAAATGTGGGTCTCTAAGAGGACCCTTTTCCACCAAAAGATTTCTAGACATAGTGTTAAGATTACCCCAACATCTGGGATCGTATATGTTCACTTCTACTTGAGGAGGATCAGGTTCCATAGCTTCTGCCCTATTAGGAATAACATTTTCATAAACACCATCTATGTTTGGAACACCATCATCATCATGGACATTAACAACATTCTCAGTTTAATCATTGTCTAACTCTAAATTAGGAACAACATTTTCAGTTTCAGTTGAAGGTGTAACTAATCTAGGTGGATTCACAACAACAAATCTATCTAAAGCTCCGCTTTGTGACGCCTTGAAGGCTACCTCTTTTTTCTTTCTTACTCGTTTGTCATGTCCGACAGGTTCTTTTCTTAAACTCTTAGCCTTTACCATAGCTCAAACAAACAACTTACCCGGTTGGCAAATGGCAATTAGAGCAACAATCCCAAATTACTCTCTATTCTCAAATCACCTACAAAAGAGCAGAAACAAGCAAACAATGGACAGTCAAATAAAGCAGTACAAATCAACAAATCAACATGAAACAATAAACATCCAATGACTTTTCCTGATTTGTGTTTAGTATAGTCACATATCCTGTGTTGCTGTCTAGGTAGACTAGGTTATAATACAAATTACAAACCAATTTCATTCTACAATCATGGGTCGGTCTGCAACCAGGAAAAGGGTCTATTCACAATTCTTATGTAAAAACCCAAGCAAATCCACAAATCAAACATGAGTTTTACACTGAAGACAGTAAACCCATGTTTTTTTTCAAGGAATTGTGCAAGAAACAATTATAATTTAGTCAAGAAACAATTATAAGTTAGTCATAGAAGAACAAGCAATTAAAATTTCAAAGGGAAAGCAATCAAAATTTCAATTTCAAAGGCACACAACAATCAAATTCAACAAAACAACCACTAGGTTTTCACATAAACTCTGCTGTCCACTAAAGAATTAGCATAAATTTGTTCTTTTGATGAATTTTGAGAACCCTAATTTATAAATTTAATCCAAAATTTGGGGTTTCTTACCTGATTTTATTGTCCAACTTCAATTGCTCTCTCCTTGCCTTCTTAGTCTCAATAGAATTTATTTTGTTTTTCTTGAATCTTGATAGGAACTGGAAGAATCGAAGAAGAAGAAGAAGTAACTAAGAGTAAGAAAGAACGCTGCTGTTTTTTTTTTTTGTTATGTCGCAAGCACCGAGAAAAGATGGGAGGAAAGGAAGAACCAAAATAGGGTTAAAGGTGTGCGTGTATTTGACACGGGGGTGGGTAAACATGGGTGGGCTTATAAATGTTAGCTATTAATGGCTAGGGGGCATTTGTTTTACAAAAAAAAGGCCCTATCTAATTCCTGGGCCCTGTGCGTCGCACGGTTGGCACCTGCCCAGGAACGGCCCTGGGTTAAATGAGGTTGTTTTGTTGGAGATGGAGGATTTCAAGAGGATTTACGTCTTGGGTACTCTTGGGTTTTGAATAAGAAGGCTATTTGGAGTCGATTGCAGGAATCTGGGGAAATTGACACCGACGGGTTTCTGTGTTTCCGATGCAAGGAATAAAGAAGACGGAGAGTGTGCTTTTCGCATATGTGCAGTGTGCAGGTGGTCGGTTTTAGGGAACTGACAAGATAATTAGCGAATGGGCTTGGCTGTAGTTCAGTCCAGTCGATGGGATAGTTTTCTGCTGGGCTCGTGTGACGGGTTAGATAGTCCAGTTAGTTTTGGTTGGGTTTTAGGGTCTATTGCGTGACTTTTGGAGGTATATAAAAGAAATCTCACGCAGGGTTTGAGGATTATCAGTGGACACGATAAGGATATCTCAGGCAAGGGTTTTCGAGAACTGTTCACGCAAGGAGTAGGAGCTGTGCAAGATTGGAGCTCCAATAAGGGTTTTTTATGTGTTTTGTTGTTTTTTTTAGATTTTCTATTGATTTTCAATAAAGCTATGAGTAGCTAAACAATTCTATATTGGTTAAGGATGTAGTCGAATATCAAAAACATGCTACTTGGTTGATTTTGGAGTTAAAATTATTCTTTTCATCATCGTTCTTATTTTACTGTGCGTAATAAATGCATGATTGACGTATTGCATTATGAATGGATATTAATTGATTTAAGTTGCAAATTGAATTGATTTATGTTCATATATATTACTAGAATTAGGTTTTGAGATACAGATGTCAATGAACTTATTCATAAGTAGTACAATATAATTCTGAATGCGGTGATAGCTTTTAGGGATTGTATGTAAAATATGACTTTTGTCCGAATAAACTGCTCCTGGTAGTTTGTTGCATTGATTAGCCTATTCCACAGATATTAATGCTCTTAGATGATTCGAACTCAATTACTCGTAGTGTTGAGTTGTTCTCTACGTAGATTTCACATATTCATCGTTATGGTATGTGATGATATTAGGAAATTACAGGATATTTTCGCGATGATGTATTCTAGGGCTTTTGATGATGAGAGATTAAATAGAAACTCCAAATATTATTCATAGTGCATGTTATGTGATTGAAGATGAACCCTTAACCAATATTCTCATCTCCTGATTATTTTCAATATTACTTTGTTTTAATTTTAATTTACTTTTATTGCACAAAAATATCCCCCCTGGTTACTTTAGAAATCGATAATAAATAACGACCAATACCTCCCTGTGGATCAAATCTGTTCTTACCACTATTCTATATAATTTATTGTGAAGGTTAAGAACTGAAATATATTTGTGTTGTTTGACAACGCATCACACTCTTAAAGATGAAGCTTTGGCCTGGTTCGATGGATTGGAAGAAGGTACAATTGGATCATTCCATAAGTTGGAAGATAAATTTTTGCTTACATACATTCAGAATAATAGAAGTCGCCCAGGTAGAAAGATTGTTTAACATCAAGAAGTGATCGTCGGAGACATATAGGAGTCTGATCAGAGATGGAGAAAACTCTGTAGCGAAGTAGGGACAGCTGTATCTGATAAAGGCAAAATGCGAGCATTCATTAGATTTATGGAGACATCAGATCCTATGTATAAAAAACTATTCTGGGATGCGCCGAAAGATATGAAAGCTATGCGAGGCAAGCAAAATGAATGGATGAATTATGAAGAAATTCAGGAAGAAGAAGCTCGCCAAAAGAAAGAGAGAGCAAAGCAAATTCATTCAATCAACAATTATTCCCTAGAAGAGCAAGAAGAAATAAAAAGAGAATGGCTGAAGGCAGAACAACAGCGATTGGCGAAAGGTCCTTCCTCGGCGATAGTAGTTCCAGAGACTTTAAAGCAGGCACATCATCAGTCTAACGCCGATCAACAGTGGAATTCGCATAAGCGAGATAACTATGATGGTAGAGTCAGGCAGGATAACAAAGGTAGAAATGATGGCAGAGGTGGACGCGATAATCACCGACTTGAAAATGGTGGTGACAGATGGTACATTAGCGACAATCAAAATTTTGGCGAGCGAAGAGGGGTCAGCAAAATTTCCAAGATGCTACTCTTCCAAAGCTTCGTATCTCGTATACTGATGCTTGGGGGCAAATTGAGAATTCCAACTGTAGAGATGACATTCGCTATCCTTATAATAGGGGAAATCCTAAGTTTCCGCCAACAAACACTACTCTTTATTGCCAGTTTCACCAGTTCCATGGCCACGCAACAGAAAATTGTACTGGCGTCCATCAAGAGGTGCATAGGTTCATCCGAATGGGAAAATTCCAAGACTTTCTTGAGTTGCCGCCACCGCCACCAGTAATGGTTCAGCCGATTCAAGCTATCCCAGCTCCAAATGTGTTTGAAGTGAAAGTGAAGCGAGACCTAATGGAGTTGGATTGCTTTTCCATTGTGCACTCAAAGGTTACCAGAGATGAGTTTCACAACAATGTTCTGTCCAAAATACATAAGCGAGATAGGTTGGGGAACGAGATTTACAATGTCGCCGTCAAGCAGGAACCATTATTAGATTGGATGAAAGCTTGTGTAGGATTCTCCGCCGACGAGGTACCAGCTGAAGGAAGAAACCATAATGATCCTTTGGTTCTCACAATTCAAATGGGAAAATTCAAAGTACCAAGAGTACTTGTTGACCCAGGAAGCTCAGTTGATATCCTTTTTAATTCAGCATATGAAGCAATGAAATCAAAAGATTCGGATATTCCGTCGCTGACAGTGTCAAAGTACAATATTTATGGATTCATTGGGATTGCGTCTAAGCCAAAAGGAGAAATCACGTTCAAGATTGTTACCTGCGCTTAACTAGTTTTGGACACTACCCTATGTGTTGTGGATGTCGATTCGTCGTATGCTGCAATTCTTGGGAGGCCATGGCTGCATACTTTGAAAGGAGTACCCTCTACTTATCATCAACGCTTAAGGTTTCCAACACCTGTGGGAGTCGCCGAATATGTTGGGGACTTGGCATTAGCGAAGGCTTGTAACGCGGCGGATGTTCAGATGCGCGAAAACAAAAAAGCTAGAATCAATGAGAAGAAAAAGCAAGGCAAAGAGGCCCTAAAGGAGCAAGAGATTCAAGAGATCATCGCCGACCCATCCAAGTACGTCCATTCTATGAATGTAGGAGAAGATTCGGAGAAACCTGGTGCAACGCCATTATAGCAATTAAATGAACCTTCGTCGATGGGAGAGCCTGAATTGCACTTTACAGCTGTAGAACCTACCAGAGATATAAACATCGGCGAAGATAGTGATCCAAAGATGGTGAAGATTGGTACTCTGCTGAAAGAGGAAGAATCGGCGAAGTTACAAGCACTGCTCCGAGAATACGCCGATGTCTTTGCTTGGGGGATGAACGAAATGCCTGGTATTGACCCAAAGATAGTGTGTCATAAGTTGGATATTGATCCAAAGGTCAGACCATTCAAGCAGAGGATAAGAAAATTAGCCCCAGTTTATTGAGAAGCAGTTGAAGCTGAGATTGATAAGATGAGAGCATCTGGTATCATAAGACCAGTTCAGTATCCCGAATGGATAGCAAATATGGTGGTAGTACCTAAAAAGAACAAGGGAGTGCTGATTTGTATTGACTTCAGCGACCTCAACAGAGCATGTCCGAAGAATAGTTTCCCTTTGCCGAGTATTGACCAGAATGTAGACGCTACGTCAGGAAATGAGTTGCTATCCTTTATGGATGGCTATTCGGGATATAATCAATACCTTTCGCTGAAGAAGATCAAAGGCACACTGCCTTCTTTTCCACCAAAGGTTTATTCTGCTATACTCGAATGCCTTTTGGATTAAAGAATGCTGGTGCTACTTATCAAGAGATGGCTCAGAAGATGTTTGAAAATGGATAGGAAAGACCATGGAAGTTTATGTTAATGATATGCTGGTGAAGAGAAAGGTGAAGCAAACTCATGCTCAAGAACTTAGAGAGATATTTGATCATATGCGAACCACCAAATTAAAAATAAATCCGGCAAAGTGTGTTTTCGGCGTCACTTCGGGAAAATTCTTAAGATATGTTGTTAAGAAAAATGGTGTGGAAGCTGATCAAGCAAAAGTTCAGGCCATCAGAGATATGCCTTCACCGGCGACAGTAAAGGATGTTCAGCGACTTAATGGAACTTTAGCCTCGCTCAACAGATTCATTTCTAGACTCTCCGACAAATGCAAATTATTCTTCAAAACATTGAAAAATGGAGAAAAGTTTAACTGGACTGAAGATCATGAAGCTGCATTTCAAGGTATTAAAAAGTATCTCGCTACTCTCCCAGCGATCCAGCCACCGGAGCACGACGAAGAACTTAGAGTATATCTCGCCGCCACATCAGTAGCCATTAGCGCTGTACTTGTGAGAACCAAGGGGGTAGAAACACCAATATATTATATTAGCAGAACCTTGCAAGGAGCCGAAAAAATTTATACCAAGATTGAGCAGCTGATCTTAGATATAGTTTTTTTTTTGCATCTCAGCGACTGCGCCCATACTTTCATGCTCACCCTATTACTTTCCTAACAAAGACTCCTATTGAATCGATCTTGCATAGCTCTCAGCGAGTGGGGAGAATCCTAAATGGAACACTCAAATTGAGCAGTTCGGCGTTCAGTATGAGATTCGCACAGCTCAGAGATCTCAGGTCATTGCTGTTTTTCTTGCTGATTTTCCAATTGAAGAAAAAAAGGAAGTAGAAGACATACCATTCGCGCAAGATGAGCGAGAAAATGAGGTGCCAGAACTGTTGAAATGCAGCCCTACAAATTGGGAGGTGTATGTAGATGGTTCGGCGAACAAAAAAGGAAAAGGAATTGGCATCATTTTTACCTCGCCGAAGGGAGCTATAATAGTACACTCGCTAAGGCTAGAATTTCCGACGACCAATAATGAGGCGGAATATGAAGCAGTTATACATGACATGCGACTAATTATAGAAATGGGTATCAGCGACGTTAGATTGACGAGTGATTCTCAATTGGTGATTCGGCAAATTTCTGGACGTTATCAAGTTGTTGATGCTTCACTGCAGAAGTACCTAAAACTTGCTAGGGAGTATGCTCAGGAGATTCCTGGTATCAAGTTTCGTCAAATCTCCAGAAAAGTAATAGGCACGCCGATGCCCTAGCCTTTATCTCGTCCATGATGACATATCCAGAAATCACTTCAATAGCCGTACGACAATCCTCTGTAGATGAACGAGAGCAAAGGGAGGTGTTGACAATGGATACTGAAGATTCAGCTGAGACAGATTGGAAAACTCCAATACGATACTATCTGGATCGCTTTACTCTATCGGGAAAGCAGATTCTAGCTCATCAAGTAATCAGCAGAACGTCGAACTATAAACTTAAAGACGGAATATTATAGCACAGATCATTTTCTGGACCCTTATTGAGATGTTTATTTAGAGAAGAAGGTAAGAAGCTACTGGAAGCAATCCATGAAGGAGACTGTGGAAACCAGAGTAGTCAGCGAGCCTTGGCCTTGAAAGTAAGAATGCAAGGGTATTACTGGCCATGGACTAATAGTGATGCCAAGGAATACGCTCGTCGATGTAAAAAGTGCCAGTTATTTGGAAAGAGAATTAAAGCTCCGGCGACATCACTAAATTCAGTACTCAGTCCTTGGCATTTTGCTAAGTGAGGCATTGATATCATAGGACCGCTGACTCCTGGATCAGGGCAAAGAAAATATATAATAGTAGCAACTGACTACTTTACCAAATGGTGTGAAGCTAAGGCTATCAAGAAGAAGTCAGGGCAAGAGGTATTCAAGTTCGTTTGACATAATATATTTTGTAGGTTCGGCGTGCCAGCAGAAATTTGCACAGACAATGGGAAAGAGCTAGTCGGAAAAAATATCAGAGAATTACTCGCTACTTATGGTGTCAAGCTGGGAAAATCAACCCCACTTTATCCTCAGAGCAACGGACAAACATAAGCAACAAACAAAACTATTGGAATGGGTCTGAAGAAGCGAGTAGAGCCACACAAGAGAGCATGGTGTAAACATTTGCATAATGTTCTATGGTCTTACAGGACAATTGTTAGAGAAACAACTGGGGCATCTCCCTTTCTACTTACCTTTGGCGCTGAGGCAGTATTTCCATCCGAAGTAATCTTACCAACGACAAAGCATGAGGCATGGGAGAAGAATTTAAACACTGACTTGATGCTGGAAAAACTCGACGATCTACAAGAACAGCGGTTAATCGCGCTCACACACATGGAAAATTATCATTGGTGATTATCCAGGGAGTACAACAAGCGAGTTATTCCTGGAGAGTATCAACCCGACGAGCTGGTATTGCGAAAAGTCCATCCCTCTTAGCGAAAGGGGTGCAGGAAGTTGGAACCAGTATGGGAAGGCCCTTACATAGTCAAAAGAGAAGCGGGGAGCGGAGCATATGTGCTAATTGATGAGCATGGCATAGAATTGGAGCATCCATGGAACGCCAAGTACATCAAAAAATATTACCCCTGAAATTATAATGTAAAAATCCGAAGTCTTGGGCGGGCATAATACCCAAGAAATCTTATTAGCTTATGTAAACAACACCGAATAAGATCTGGGGACGTAGGTTTGCTATTATGCGCCGAACCCCGTTAACAAATTGTTGTGTCCTTTACTTTTCTTCGATTAACTGAAACCGCTAAGGATAACCAAGGTTAACTAACTACGCCGAAGACGAAAGCCTAAGGGCTTCGCCGAGTAAATGGCTAAATAGCCAGGACCAAAAGAAAGGTCTTATCAAAAAAGCTAAATACAATATACTGAGGCAGAAAGCCATAAAAAAAAAACCTGATCAGGTACTATTTTAAGGCAAAAACTAAGGCAAAAAATGCCATTTAAAGAGCTAATAGCTCTCGCTCGAGAATGGTTACATCATATGAATGAGGGAATGCGGTAGCTTGTTTACTCTACCGAGTGAAAAACCACTTTGTTCATAAGTCTGGCCCCATTAGCTGTAAAACCAGCCACGTTGCTTGTTGATCTATAAGTGTCTGGCCTAAAAATATAAGACTCCCAAAGGCGGAAAGCCACTGCATTAGCATACAAATAAGACTAACTGGGCAAACCAAAACACTTATAATAGGATCGCCGAAGGGCACAAGTAACGGGGGAGTGGTAATTGGGGGTTTCGCACGATAGTCAGCAGAACAAGCATAAGACATCACTTGGAGGTAGGATAAGTTATTGGCAAAACAAAGAAGCATAAAATACTTAAATACGGACAAGGAAAATAAAATAGGGATCTTTTCTTTGACAGAGTAATCACAATGGCATTATTTAACCAAAACGAAGCGTTGATTACATCGGCGAAGTAAAATGCTAGATATAACGGAAACATAGAAAATACATGCTTTTGGGAGTTAACAAAAAGCTACGTCAAAGGTAGTCTTGGCAGCTTCGGTCAGCCCTTTTTCAGTAGCCTCATACCCAACACTTTGCTCGGCTTGCTCATTTTCTTCACTATTTCCTTCATTTTCTTCTTTTTCTTCTTCCACCTCCTCTTTCCCCTCATCCTCATTCTCTTCTCCCTCTATTTCCCCTTCTTCTTGTTCTACCACTTCCTTTTCCTCTTGCTCCTCGTCTACCTCTTCTTGGACATCTGCTTTTTCTTTTCTGGCTTGTTCGGCGAGTTGCTCTGGAGTGGGTAAAATATATGCAGCATGGACATCAAGATTATGTTCAGGACAAAATTGGTTAGCGAAAGTCTGAGCCCCAATGAAGACGGCTCTGACGACATCTTCTTCAAATTGTTTCTCTTGCTTGGATATCTTCCTTTTCCTCTGCCAACTCAATTTGGAGACGATCGCGGACCTCCACGAGTTCTTGAATCTTTGTAGCATGGGAACTGATCTCTTTCTCGCAATTCATGTGATCTTGGAGCTTTTGAGTCAGCTCGCTGATCTTCTCAGAGCAAGACTCGTGATCCTTGAGCTTTTCAGAAAGCTTGTTGATTTCTTTTTCACGACCTTGGTAACCCTTGATGATATCATTTTGGCGACCTATGTCATTCTTCAGATTCTGAATTTGAGCTGAAAACAGATCAAGGAAACATGCAGTCAGGACATAGGCAGAATGTACACTTAAGAAATTATGGGCATACCCTAAGAAACTACCTTCTAGCTCATGGACATACGTTCGTGCACCCTCTTGAGCCTCCCTAAATTGGGTCATATGAAATTCAAAGGTTTGGTCGGTGCAAGGACCTAGCATTTGGTTTATTTGTTGTTGTTGGGTAGAGCATTGTTGATATAGTATGATGGCAAGGGTTTCCTGCCTTCCTGCCGCATATTTCCATCGTTGAATTTGAAACTCTGCAGTTTCTTTTTCTGTACTTAAATGAATAACTTGGGAATCTAGTTCGTCGGCCCTAGATTTTTCTCCCTGCCATAAAGAGGTAGCCCGTGCATGTCTGACTTCAGCTTCCTCTTTGGCTTCGACGGCGAGCTTCTCTCGGCGAAGTGCGTCATCACGTTGGTTAGTTATCCAGCTCCGATCGGGTAGCTTGATAAGTATGACAGAGGTTTCGTATAATATCATCGGCTTGGTCCAGTTCTCGGCGACACCACTTAAGATCGATAACTAAACAATAAGTTACATTGTCTAGCATTATTGTGCCTAAGTGTTTCGATTTCAGATTCAGCTCGCTCAAGCCTGTCATCCTCTCGAGAATGGCGACCTGGGAAGGCATAAAATATAAGGGTCGGAGAACGAATGAACCAAACACCTATATATTAAAACATAAAATTTTAAGTATAACTTACTTTGTTGAGTTGTTACTTGCAAGCTTCGCTTCTTAAGCTCACCCTTCAATCTGTCTATCTCTTGTTTCTGAGTTGACGTGTCTCGCTCAAATCCGCGAATCTTCTTCTTGAGATTGATGGCTTTTCGCTCAAGTCCCTCATTCGCCGAGGCAAGACTCAAGGTATGATGAAAATGTTGTGGGAGGTATGCGTTGAGTTAGCAAGAGTTTCGCAAAAAAAAATATACTTGTGTAAAAAGAGACATACCATATTAAGAAGGTTGAAATGCTCCTAATAAGAAATGATGAAAGCACTCTTGTGGAAGTAGGGGTGATGAACAAATCCAGGACGGTTGTACTTAACAAGAATCTCAAAATACTCAGGATCTTTGCAATCCCCTGCTATACTGAGCTATCTAAGGCTTCGACGAGCATATTAGAAACTGAGTCAAGTTCTTTCCTGGGACATCTTGAATAAGGAGTGGAAGGATGCCGAGGCAACCTATCAAGCACGATCAGACCCGAGAGATGTGGCTCCAAGACAGAATAAGGAAGGACATGGTTAGTAGTGGTTAGTTATTGGCCTTAATTGGATGGGAGGTGTTGATTTCTCAGAGGAGAAGGCGATTTGTCCAAACTATGGTCGCCGACATTGTCTTGCATCTCAGCATCATGGTCTAAGTGCTCATCAGTAGTAGGGATTTTTTCATTGTCATGATTCTGACCAGCTTCTTGAGCATCAGTAGTGGGAAGCTTTTCAGACATCTCGACTTCCTTGGGATTGGACGAATCTTCTTTTGGTTGCTGGTCGACATTCATACTTGAGTTGGTAGGATGTTCGGGGACCTTTACTTAAGGAACAACAGGTGGAGGAAGCTTAGCCAGGAATAATTGACGAATTTTCTCATCTCTCTGGGCTGCAGTCAGCTTTTTCTTTGAAGGAGGCTAGAAGTCAAGTATTACCTTCGTCATTTCAACTCATGAAACAAACAGAGGCAAATATATACATATATTTAAAGTAAAAGGAGAATGTTTGTTACTTGAGTTGACAGCAGTGGAAGTAGTGCTTGAAGTATGGATCTTGATAAAGCTCAAGTCGGGGTTCTTGAGGAAATTACCCTGCTCATCCTTAGCATATTTATCCTCATCAGGCCAAACTACATTCCAGAAATTATGTTTGGCGAGGTAAGAATGTTCCTCGGGAAAGTTTTCTCGAATGATGGTCTTTCCTTCATCCATCCAACCTTTTAGCCAAGGCCCTTCGACGACGCAAGGAAGGTTGGAGAAACCACTTTCGTTGCTATGACGAACAGTAGCGACATCCTCAGTACTAGTAAATTCTACATCGCCAAGGAGGAGATCATTTTGCTCGAGATTCCTTTTTGGAGAGCCCAAGGTTCAGTTTTCCGAGTGCAGGGCGCTATATGATATTGTTCTAGAAATTTCTCTATTGTGTACGCCGAAGCAGGAAAGGATTTGAGATTGGCGAGGTTAGGATAATCAGTTTGACCTTCTCGACGTTTGCTCCATTCTGTCATAACTCGGATAGCATTGTTGTTTAGCTGAAAAGGACTCATGTTGATTGCTTGGAGAAGATCGACGATAAAGGTGTTTTGAAGATTGTAGAGAGGAAACTTTAGCCTTCAGTTGGCCGAAAGCCACTACAGCCCAAGTGTCGCTGATTTCAGGTCGGCAAATATCTTCGATTGTCATCAAGGTAGGGGTGCCAGGAAGAACATATATTTTAGGGTGGAGATGGTCTACTCCAGCGGCGGCGCAATACTTTGGCCAGTTCTTCCAACTGACCCTTTTAGGCCCTGTGCTTTGGGGTTTTGAAGATTTGGGTGCTTGAGCAGGAGAAGCCATTAGAGCAATTTTAAGGTGATCGAAAAAGTGAAGAAGACGACGGAAAATGTTGCAGCGGCAAAGAAACGGGCCGGCAGAAAAGAAAAGTAGAGAAAAAGATGGTTAGAAGGGCAGTTTCGAATGATGAATAGATTCAAAGGGTTTGTTGATACTAATTTTCCCATATCATACTTACATAAGGTTTTAAGATTAACGACGGTTAATACTAAGCATTAACTAGGATCCCCGTCCATATTCTTATCCGATGAATGGAACAACGATCTTATGAACTCATCAGAAACTCCAGAACGGAGGATAATGCTAAAAATGAGCTAAACAAGATGGATCCACAACAAAGCGCTTCATTTCCTTATAATCAAATCATGTTGATAAAACATATCCATAACATAACAATAAAGCTTCTTTTGGGTATTATCTAGCTCGATTCAATACAGTATGGGGTTACACCAAGTAATCTAATCTTCTGATCCCAGAAGGTTTTTTGGCTATAGTATCTCCCCTTGTAATTTCGTCGATCCCTTCTCCAATGGTGAGGAGTATTTATAGCGAGTATGGGAAGTAACTCCTCTTTGCTACCCTTCGTTTCTTCTGTTGTTTGATGGTCTTTGTTGACAGCTGGTTTCTGCACACCGCCCATATCATGCATTCATGTGTTGACACCTCTCATTTGGTGTATATCTTTGCTATGCGGATCCC